>QVOA01007786.1:0-18838 GCA_014825685.1 Pseudomyrmex cubaensis | reverse complement strand
TTTATATATATACATATATATATATGTATATATATAAATATACATATATATTTAAATATATATATATATATATTTATGTTTTAAGAGTGTAAATTCTTACACATTATTTTTAAATTGAAATTTTAATAATATATTTACATCTGGCACGTAAGTTCGTATCTACCCCCAATATCTTGTAACTACGCGTCAACGATATTATCAAAAAAATAAAACGTTGCATATTATTCATACAGTGATACCGTTTGTATAAAAAAAAAACAACGGAAGACTCTCGTCAGAGTACTCGATTGGATTACTGAAATGTATATATTTGAGAAGTGTAACTCACTGACCTACATCCACCATATGCTGAAGAGTCGGGAAACGCCTCTTGACGCGAAGCGAAATCCTCTGTAGTGTAATGACATACGCGAGCACGGCATATCTGACGATGTTGCGTCGCATCAGCCGTCCTCGTTCGTCCTGAAACAGTTGAACAAATAACGCGTTAATTACGTTCTTTTTTTTTACGGATATACATCTTTCCGATAAATCCTGAGATAAGAGCGTTTTTTGCTCGCTGCACTTTCTCATTGAATTTAACCCGTTGATTCGCTGATATATTTTTAAAACTGGTTATATGAAACATATCTTTCGATGACAATTTCTGCCAACGACGAAACTTCTCTCTTTTTTTTTTCCAGTCAAAAAAAGAGTTATGTGTGCTAAGTGTCAAATAAAAGAGAAAACTCGAACCACCACATGAGCGCGTATAACAGTATGTGCAATCGAGAATCATAATCCGCCGCTTCAATGAAACTGTCGCGAGTGCGGAATACCATTGGCACACCGGCGAGAACGGCGCTGATTTCAAAATTCGTTTCCGAACACACACGAATGCCAGACACGTTTCGCACATACTTTCCCCTTGTTCTCTCGGTACGAGACATTACGAAGCGCCCCGACACGAATCGCGTGCGATTGTCTTCTGGTATTATTAAATCCGACGAAAAACCCCGGGGGGTCTAGAGTTTTATTTTTCCATTCGTTTCCTCGAGTCGCTCTTTTGTAACCGATCGCGCCGTTTTGCAACCCGTCGTATGACGGTCGCAATCGCTCTCTTGGCGGAATATCAATGGAAAAAACCAACAATGCTGTCAACGTGGAGATCTTCCATAGACTTCGAGGTAGAAACTAATGAAAAAAAGAAGAGAAATGCGTTGTATCATACAGCCGATCTCTCATTTAAGTTCATCGATCGGCGCGCGCCGATCGATCGAGGTGATGATTAACGATTCGATCGATGCTTATCGTCTCGTCGGTAATTTGAAACCGATCGTTACGCGCATGTGGAACACGGTGAATCGAACGTTTTGTGGATCGAGGCGCGTATCTGAAATAACGCGCGCGACGACGTCGTTCGAAGAAAGTTGTCTCGATCTTGGAGTCCGTAAGTAGCTTTCGGTGACATGACATTGGTATTTTAGAGATTAATTGCAAAAAAAACGAGACCAGGATTAATTCGCATTGTGAGTTATCTAAGATGACTCTTTTTCTTCGCGAGAAGATGAATGTACGCGTCGATACATTGCGCGCTAATTAAATTCGCCAGCGCGGAGATTTCCTCGCATTCTTCCCTCGCGGAGGTGATGAGCCATAAACCTTCTCAGGCACGTCGAGCTCTCTCATAACAGATTGCGTTATTGATTACGATACTACGCGGCGTTCTTTCAAAAAAAAAAAAAAAAAAACACGTTTTCTCTCTCTTTCCGCGCTTCTAAATTTTCCGAATCGGCTTATCGTCCTTCGACGACGTTTTGAATCTTCTGAATGACCCCTTCTCATGAATGTAAATCTCCCCCCTTCCTCTCAGAATTCCGCGACTCGTCGCAGGGCGTGCAAAAATGCCCGGCTTGGCAGCGAGCGACGCTTCTCGCGGGGAAAGACACGCACGCGCGAGCCCGAACACCGATCGCGCGTCTCTGGGTCTGCATTTCAATTAGATTTCAATGAAAGGCGCAGCCCGGTGCTGCTTAACCCCGTCGCCGTCGTCGTCGTCGTCTCATTCACAAATCCGACACTCTGTATTACATGATTGCGGGCTCGTTCCGCGAAGGACCTTGTCTCCTGCAAACGTGCAAACATTCCGAATCGGAATCCGTCGTTTCTGAGAGAGATCGCGTAGCAATTGCGCGCTTTGAAATCGGAAAACGCGCTGACTCATTTACGGTAACTCGACCGGCCCAGAGAGTAGTCTCGCGCTCTGAGCCACTCTGAGGTCGCGAAGCATAGAGGATCCGAATCCGTACCTTGAAATTTTTCCGAGCCGGTCTCTTTCAAGTTTATCGACTGAAAAAAAACTCGGGGGACTGGTCTCCGGTCACCATCATTACAATTTCTGTGCTGTAAAAGACCGGCCGTGGAAGAACGTGAACCACAATAAATCTCCTAACATTTGTCAAAATAATACGAGTCGAAAGATTTAAAAATTAATGTTTTAAATTGCAGATCGACTGTGTGTTTACTAAAACTAGGGTAAAAGACCCTATTACTGACAGTGTCCCTATTACTGTCAATCAAAATTTAAATGATTA
Organism: Pseudomyrmex cubaensis; assembly: GCA_014825685.1. Lineage (NCBI taxonomy): Eukaryota > Metazoa > Arthropoda > Insecta > Hymenoptera > Formicidae > Pseudomyrmex > Pseudomyrmex cubaensis. The sequence goes on along the minus strand of QVOA01007786.1, from coordinate 16,265 downwards.
TTTAAATATGAAAACTATACATGTTATGGTGTTAGAACAAATTTTAATAAAATATTTATCAAATACAATTATTGTTTAGTAAACAAATAAAAATTAAAAAACATGTAGTTTTTATATTTAAACAATCATTTAAATTTTTATTGACAATAATAACGACACTGTCAGTAATAGGGTCTTTTATTCTATAATTCCGCGCACATATTTTTTTTTTAAGTTATTGCCGTGAAATTTCGCTTCTTTTACAAATTTTCCCGTCGGAGACGGAATCATCGCAAACGATTTTTATTCGTTTCGCGTCGACGTGACACGTAGCGCGTTTGTGTGTTTAATTAGTAATCTATCAGATACGCGTGTGACTCCGCGAACTGAAAAATTATTGATGAAGTATATTTCTCGCGCAAATATAAGCCAATCGAAAAAACGACGTGTACATACTCGCATAAACGCGAACGTAATGTTTCTCGAGCAAAGACAGCGAGACAGGAGAGAGAAAGAAGTAGATAAGCAAAATTTATGCGGTAGCACAAGTGCGTGCATTTTTCCCCGAGGCTATGCAATAATATAACAAACGTCAGAAAAGCGTGAAAAATAATCCGGCGTTCGCTCGTGTTGTTCCGTGGTGTAACGCGACACTTACAGCCAGTCCGACAGCGTCCAAGGATCCATAACGATAGTTAAGCAAAAGACATTAGCGATACGTCGTGTAAGCCGCTTTTTCTCGAAACTTTCTCGAAAATCGTTGCGCTAATGCACGGCGTATAAGAGAGAAAGAAAAAAATAATAATTGATCTAAAAAGCGGGAATTACGTAACGAAAGCGATTAAATTGTTTAGCCGCGATCGATCGACTCTCGCCTTATTAGCGTATAAACACGATATTCGTGTAAGTTTAACATCACTCTCGACTGACGAGGAACGTCGCGTTATGTGGATTTTAATACGAGCCGATTATCGGTGAAGTAACAGAGCAGTAAAGAAGAACGTGCAAGTATATATTATATGTACAAAAGCGTGTGCACAACGCGCGCGTAGGTTCGTCCTTCTTTTTCGCCACGATACGTTGCACTTTCACTCCGACACTGAGTCATTGACCAGAGCTGAAAGCTTGCATCGAGGCCTGTCCAAATTGAAGATTGTTCGCTTTCGATAGACACGTTGGCAAAGAAAATAGTCAGCCATAAAAACGATCGACACTGTTTGTTGAGAAAGAATTTATCGACTAAAAATCGAGAAAAATTCAGAAAATCTCTGTTTAAGAATTTGTAAAATTTTTAAGGGCGTAAATGTATTGTAATGTATTTTGACGTTTCGCGGATGGGTAAATATTATATTCACGCGTTGTGTATACGACGTTGCCTATGTTACAATTGCTATCGCCTCAAAACTCTTATCGCTAAATACAAATTGCAGTTTATCACTAATTATAAATACGAGTAGGGCAAAAATGTGTGTCAAGGTTTTCTGGTGCACAAATAAGAGAGAGAAAGACACCATGCTAAAAAAAAACCTTTACGCTTATCTCGTCGCATACACGTCTCGCAAAAGAACAAAAAGTGAATCCGTCTACACCGTCAATCGCCAATTATAGGATCATCGTCCCGCACATTTTTTCGCTTCTGGGCGTGGCGTGACTGGATTGGCACCTTACTTAGGTTAACGACACCGAAACGTGTCACGGCAATTCATTAGCGTAATGAGACGCGAAGGCAACACGACCATCCAAAGCTAAGTTGCATCTATTAACGCCACCGTAAGTCTTTCTTCGTTAGAAAAAAACTCATTACTTTGTTTCGTAAAGAAAAAAACCAAAGACTAAAATTCTTTAGATTGTCGACAATTTTATTCGCGAATGAGAAAAACGTTTGTTCATAGAGGAATTGTTCCTGTATTTTTTTTTTTTTTTTTCACGGCGGAACCTAACAAAGAAAAAACTTCTGTTGATGAACAAGTTTTACTTACGTTTCCAGGAATGGCGGCGCTGATGAAGAGGGCCAGATTGTCCGGCCAGGGCAGAAGCTTGTACTGCTCCCACCATCTTTTCACAACGAGGCTCACGTAGAATCCCAAAACAAACGACATCGGTATGGATTCGCTAGAGTTGCCGAAATAATAACGGATTTTTTCGAAAATTCTGCGGAGAAAGAAGAAGAAAAGAAAGTTTTTTTTTTTAAGTACAATTATACCGGGCCACATCTATGTTCCACATCTTGTTAATCACACGCGAATTTCGCAGATACAATTTTAGTGAAAATTTCATGCTCACGTGAAAAAAAAAGTTTTGCTGGAAATAGCAACAAGATTAAGTAATGTAAACCAATCAGTAAATGTCCGAATGGTTGAATCTATGTATGTTTAGGGATATCCTTGAATAAATTTACTTATAATAATAAAACAACTGTTAAAATTACATTTATAATTAATGTTGTTTTAAATATTTATAGATATATTCTTAAATATTATTTTAAATAATATTTTAAATATTTAAGAATAATTATTTTTTGTAAAGTAGTTATAAATTAATTATAAGTGCAACAAGCATAAAAACGGCCCGGGTAAATGACCGCATACACCTATGCTTATTTTTAATAAGAATTTGATTTCTTAACTGTTTGCGTATCAAACAAAATTTTGAAAAATAAAAAATTCTGAAAGACAAATAAACTTCGGTTATAAACATTCAATAATTTTTAAGCCTATAATTTACATTTTTGTGTAATGATCATTTATTGGTAGGCGGTTACTTACTGGACAGTTTACCCTACCGTACGGACAGCGAGAAAAATTTGCCAAAAATCTACTGAAGTTTTTGTTTTACCAAAATATTACTGGTAAGACAAAAAATTCAACGAGTAAATTTTATGTACAATAGCAAAATTTTATTTCGCGCACATACGCAAACATGAGTGATTAAAAAAGCAAGAGAACACAGTATCGAACAGAGATATATTTTGCGAGAAGAGTTTAGTAGAAGGCTAAGCTGATCTGAAGCGTGTACACATTTACACAAATATTGGAGAGCCTATTACACACGCGGGATAGAATTTCCTCCACGCGAACTCGTCCATAAGTGGAGCAAGGTTGAGGTGATAAACCATCGCTCGTCGGCGCAGACCGTCGCTACCGGTCTTACATGCCGATCAATTATATACAAACGACAATTTCTACTTTGTCTTCGCGAACGAGAGCGCAAATCTGCTTTATCAAAAGCGGCGTATATATATTCAAGACTCGAATTCCTCGTCGCGAGTCTCGTTAAAAACGAGCCTTCGTTTCACGACGACGTACGAGCACTTGGTGGTTAATTTTTTACGACTTCGCACATCAATTCCGTACGATTAACTCGCGATTCCGGGATCTTTCGGTAAGTAGGTTTATGAGAAGGAATTTCCGCGAGTTTAACTGGTACCGTATTCGCACACTTGAAGTAATATTGACTTACCGTTAGCTGAACGTACAATATCACGGCCGCACACGCGCGAGAGAAGCGATATATTGGCGTCGCGCGCGTGCGGTCGAACACACATTGCGACAGTACCGAGACTTGTTCGGAAAAATCTAATCCGTTAAATGCTGCAAAAATATTTTAGTCCAAAACCACACAGTTTTAAATAGATTTGATATTCAAAAAACAGAGAGAAAATAATCTTCACATATTCGAGCGTCAAAAATCATATCTTAGAATTTCAATGACCGAAGATTAACCTTGTGAACTATCGCGCGCGCGTTGCACTTCGCGCCCTGTTCAATAAGTAACGACGATTTGGTCATTTTATCTTCTCTAAACTCGCTGGACCCTTAAAGTCTGGGTTAAATCCCAGTTCTAAATTTAGCACGAGCGCGAATCGAAGAGATTTACAGCAGAAATCTTTTTATCTCGCGCCTCCTCTTCTGCCAGTTCTTTATCCCTTTTTTTCAGTCCCATAAATAACAGGTTACGTTTTTATGCCTTTTTTTAATACCGGGAATGCCTTTCCAACACGTTCTACAGTGTAAATTTTTTTTTTTTTTGTTTCTTGTACAGGACGTATCAAAAGAGACTTTTCAGATCGCGCCGCGTGTACAACGTAGATAAATCAGTGAGCTCTTAATTGTATTGAAACTTAATTGGTTTATATCCCGTAAAAATTATTATTTATTACTCAGACATATACTTGCAGAGGAGACGGCAGTGTTACTCGAATATAAATTTATCGAATGACAACATTTGAAGAGGTGTGCAAATAAATAATTCAAATTTTGTTAAGCAGGTAAAAAAGTAATTTAAAATCAATTAATTTCTCTGCTTTTTTATGTAATGTTGAATAGCTATTAAAAATAAAATTTAGTTTGGAAGGTCGAATATTATCTTAAAAAGTATATAATAAAGATTTAGCATCGTTAAAAATGGCAACTGATAAAATGCATATCCGACATTGTATATTCTTTACGAATTCCAACAAAGAAAAAATGCAAAAGCATGTGTGAATCGTTTTGTTCTTTTCTCGGCAAAAGCGGGGTCGTTGTACGCACGTTGTGCGCACATTTCAATTTTTAAGCGGCTTAAAAGCTTCTGTGATTTCAGTCTGATCTGCAAATAACGCGCTGAAGGTTCTTGGAAGAACGAATGATTTGATGGAGCAATTGCTCGCTGAGAATTCGGCGCTAACGCAAAAAGAGCTTGCAGAGCAGTTGGGGGTAACGCACGGCAAATCACTTCTACATACAAAAAAGAAACCAAATGAGTTCCGCATGAACTCACCGGAGCCAATAAAGATCAGCAAGTGGCATTGTGTCTTTTTTTTCTTAATAAGTAGCGTAGAAAGTCTTTTTTATTAAAAATCGTTACAATGAAAAATGGATATTCTATGACAATCCGAAACGCGAAAAGTCATGGGTGAATGGTTCCGGCGAAAAACCATCAACATCGTTCGCTAAGTCCAAACGCTTTGGAGAGAAGGTTCCGTTCCGCACTTGATAGAGTATCAAGGGCGTGATTTGTTCCGTTGGAATCGGGTGAAACAGTTACCACGGACTGCTTCAATGCCAATTAATCCGCTTGAGTCAGGGATTGAAAGAAAAACGTCCGTATATTGAGAAAAGAGAACGTTTTATAAAATTGCTGCGCGACGACGTCACACAAAGTATCTTCTAAGACAAGAGACACCATAATAAATTTTGGCTGAGCTTATGGCAGCATTCTGCGTATTCAAACACAGGGTAAAAGACCCTATTACCGACAGTGTCCCTATTACTGTCAATCAAAATTTAAATGATTGTTTATATTATGAAAACTACATTAAAAAATTGAAGGCTCGTACAGTTTAAAACTAATAATAAAATTTAATTGATAAATAATATAAATTTAATTTGATAAATATATTTAAATATAAAAAAAAGATAAAGGAAGTTTAATTGATTCCCCTCAGGATTACAATATTTTTCAACGTTCCACTTCTATATCCACGATTCATTCAAGCTGATTTGGAGGCCCGATTCAGTTCGCTTTTCAATCAATAAACTCGACTTGAAAGAAACCGGACCGGAAAAATCCAACAGTGTGGATTCGAACTCGGGACTTCCCTCTCGCAGACCTCGCACTCAGCCCGCGAGACCACTGGGCCGATTTTTATATATTTAAATATATTTATTCGCAAAACATCCAGCGATCGGGTCTTATTACCTGTGAAATTTCATTACTTAGATGAAAACTACATATTTAATTTTTATTTGTTCACTTAACAATAATTATATTCGATAAACATTTTATTAAAATTTGTTCTAACATCATAACATGTAGTTTAAACGTGTAGTTTCATATTTAAACAATCATTTAAATTTTGACTGACAGTAATAGGGTCTTAGGACCACTGTCAGAAATAGGGTCTTTTACCCTAACTTCTTCCTGTTGTTTCTGTTGATGCAACACGTCTTGTCTGATATGCCAATTTCAATCAGTAGATAGGATCAGAAAGTAATTTGACGACTTTATCGTGTTCAGAGACACAACATTTTTCCGGATGGAATTCACAAGCGGCCCGAAAGATGGTTTAAAGTTACAAAAAACAACGGCGAATATTTTGATTTGAAATTTTTTTTTCTTTCTTTCAAAACAAACCTTGAATTTAAGCCTAAAAATTTGGATTATTCATTTGTACACCTCTAAATATATTATTGCAATTCTGTGAAGCTTATCGTACTCGGATACGCCGTGGTTGTACTTGCAATTGTAAACAGTAATTTGCATTCACCACGGGGGTTCGCTCATTGTCCTTGGGTTCGGTCACCCACGGAGATTGTTTAATGACTTCGCAGCGAATACGTAAAAATGCATTTCACACTGCGCCGAAGACGAAACGTCTGGATTAATTTTTTCAACAGCTTTGCAAGATTGTTCACATAATTAGCGCGCGAATTTTTAACAATTGTTTGTTCGTAATATTTTTATCAGAACGTTTCTTCGACAATTGTTTTTTTTTTTCTTTTATCATTGCTCGACAACGCGCAACGAGAGCCTTCGTTTCTTATTTTGTTTGAATCTGCGATCGATTGCAAATCGACCGATCATCGTGAAGGCGAACAGACGAAAGGTTGCGGAACATTCAGCATGGTAATAACGCGACGGTGAATACTAAATAAAAAAAAAAGAAGATATTGTAAATTCACTTCAACGTTAAGCGATGAAACGCGACCGTGATCGAAGTGCCGGAACCTTCGGATTTGTCGGCGGGCCAAGGTTGATATTGCACGAGTTTTTATCTGCGCTCATAAAACACAGTTATGGCAGATAGTCCACGCACACCGCGTACATTGAATTTGGTTACCCCGCGATAAGAATACGGCGCGAAAATCAATGAAAAATGTGAGTGTGATCAAACGCGCGATCACGAAAAAAAAAAAATCTGTTCCAATTTTACATTGCGCGTATTTTTTTTTCGAACTCTGCTCTCCGCATCGCCTTGAATCGCACCACGTTCTCGTCGAGAGACGATCGTGTGTATGTGTGTGTGTACGGCGCGGAATTAAAATTATAGGCGAGATCGTCTTCGAAATGCGAAAAAAAAAAATTTACTTCAACAACGCGCGCCACCCGAGATAAAACTGCATTTTATATCGCGACGCGCGTATGGTTTTCCTGTTTGAAATTCCAGCCTTCTGCTACCTCGTAAAGAACGAAGTTAACGAGAATTGTCATTTAAATCCCCCCGTGAATATACTCGTGTGTACTCACACCCGCTGGTGTTCATTGAGCACGTAACGATATATAAAGTTGATGAGGTAGTAGAAGAACAGGTACGCCAGTAGTTCCCGCCAGATAAGCTTGTAAACGGAGCCACGCCATCTGCAAAAAAGAGAAGAAAAAAATTACAGAATTAGTTTTATTCATCGATTGCGCAATTCGAATTGCGACACGCATGTTTTTATTTTTTGTCGCTCGAGACATTTCGCTTGAAAGAACTTTCTTTTTCGCAAAAAAAAAATCAAAAATAAAAAAAAAAAAAAAAAAAAGAATTATTATTCTGCGCTAACAATGAATTATTAGCAATAAATACGTCCGGGTGTAACGTATTTTGTCTATAAATCACGTTGGATGTGTGTGAGAAGATTCTATCTTATCTCAGACCACATAAGAACCACAAAACTCGCAGTTTATTCTCGATCACCGTCCGGACTTCCTCGTTGTGTGAATGAACTTGGAAGCGTCGTCCGGCAGATGTGCTCTTTTCTCTTTTTGCACGAGCATCCTCACTTTTACTTGAAATCGCGCGCGCGCGAGTTATTTCCTCAATAAGTCGCCACAGTCGCCCCGACTCTTTAAACGCCTCCGCATTCCCCACGCGAAGACGCTCACCTGATAAATATGTTAATGATTTACTGACTAATTTTGAAGTATCACGGATATTAATAAAGCGATGATGCGTCGCCTCGCGCGCACTCAGACGCAAGCGAAACAGGTTTCGTTTGAATGAGAAAAGAGAGAGAGAGAGAAAAAAAACGTAAAAACGAGGAAAGTCATCGTTGCAATTTCGCTTTCGACGAGCTGCCGTTTCGCGACGATATAATCGGCATCACACAAGCCCGCAAATCGGTAACAGCTAGATCATTCTATAAAATCGACGCAAACGACGTAGGTACGTGTGCGCGTCTCAATCGGTCGAGGAACTATAGTGAGAAGTGTGTCACGGCGAAATCGATTTTACGAGTTTCGAAGACACTCGTCGTTAAAAAATAAATGTTTTCCCCAAACACGAATTTGACAACCAAAGATTTCATAGAAGATTTGATTTCATGCAAAATAAATTGTTTTTTTTTTTTCAGTCGATTGTAATAATTGTCAAAACTGAAAGCAACAAAGTGAATGTAATTCTGTCTTTTAAAATATATTATTTTTTTTTTTTTTTTTTTTTTTTTTTTTTTTAATGAAGCGAAAGAGAACGACCTTAAGTATCAAACAAACTCCCACGCGCTCGGGTGCAGTGCGAACGAGGCCAGAGTGAGAAAAATAAACACATGTTGAGCAAAGTTGAGATACGTCAACTATTGTTCGGTAATGGAGTCGTGAACTATTCGATTCGCGCGACGATGAATGGACATTCCTTAATGAAATTTATAGGCATCCTGATTCTTGATTAGATCTGTCACGAACCACGTGACGTATCTACCTACGAAGTACAATGGCCGCATTTATTTGGATCGAAACAACAAAAAATCACACTAATCAGTATCACACCTTCCAGAGAAAGAGAGAGAGCGAGATAGAGAGAAATATAGAGAGAGAAAACATGAAAAGCCACGCCGGATATCCGTCGCATTCAGAGCGGCTAACTTGGTGTGTTCACAAGACCGTAACGGTACCCGAGCGATTATTGCGGACGGCAAGTTCACTCGCAGCGACTGATATACACGCGACAAGGATCGACGCCGAGCGACAATCGCTCGCGATGATTCTCAAGAGAATTCCTCTCTCCCTTTTGTTCACAATCTCTCGGTGATTGTATTCCAACTCGCCGAGAGAAACACGGCGTAAAAACACAAGTTTATTTCCTTTCGATAACGAAATCATCTGCTCATCATCATCGGCTCCGATGATCTGTAATTACGGAGAGCGCTGCGCGCCACGTTGTTAGCCACGTATTTTTTTGTCGCGCAATATACGGACTAATCAACGTTGTTCGTGATCGCACGCGTGCGAACGTTGTAATTTTGCAAAACTAACCATAAAATTGACGCGGATTGACTCCGCACGATTGAAAGACAATCGCGTGTCTTTAATCACCGATTAAAGCTGTTTGTCTGAGCGAATATACTCGTTACCGTTGATGTTCGATAGACACCTTATAACCGGACTGTTACGCGAGAACAGCGAATTTATTTACATTTTAGCAGAATAAATATATTTATTTAATTTATCTGAGTTGCAACTCGTGTGAACAAACCCATTATCGTCGATAACAATACGTTGTGAATTAAACTTCTGTATTTATAATGTTCTTTGTCTGTACGTTAAGTTCAGAGAGAATGTCCATCTTTTAGACACGCAGAAATTTTACAAAGTTAATTTTGGATAATGATGAGATGCAAAAAAATAACGTATTATTTTAAGATTCATCTTCGGAAGTAGTTTCTCGTTGTAAGCAAGAAATTATTGTTCAATACAAGTAAAATCGTATTTTTACTACAGAAAAAAGAGCGTATCTTTACTACAGATAAAAATTGACGTGTTTATAGCCGACTCTTTTCCCCAGTAGTTTCAAGAAACAAAATTCAATTTTATTTATTTCAATTTTATTAACGAGCAGTTTAATACTGCGGATACTCCGTCCGATTCGAGGAAGAGGGTCGGAGGGTATTTTAAGCAGTTCAATATTGCGAATACTCCGTTCGATTCGAGGAGGACCGAAGGGTATTTTAAGCAGTTCAATATTGCGAATACTCCATCTGGTTCAAGAAGGAGGATAGGAGAGTATCCTAAGCAGTTTAATACTGCTGCGGATACTCCGTCCGATTCGAGGAAGAGAGTCGGAGGATATCCTAAGCACTCTTCAATACTGCGAATACTCCGTCCGACTCAAGGAAAATTCTAAACAACAGATAATACTGTTTCTACTTCGCGAGTAAGTTCCTCAGGGCTCCTCGAAATCTCAATAGCCTGGGATGAGACTGTGCGATCAATTTGAGGAGCGGAATGGTGGGTGAGATCGAAGCAAAATGACTAGACGAAATAAATGCTGTAATATGTATATGTATATTTTTCATGATTTAATTGCGATCAACATACATAATTGCTGTGAGTGTGTGTGTATATACTTGAAAGAGACCGGTTCGGAAAAATCCGACAATGCAGATTCGAACTCGGGACTTCCCACTCGCACTCAGGCCGCGAGACCACTGGGCCGGTCTAATATTACATTACATAATATTATGTAAGTTCACTGATATTTTTCTTGATTAAAACGATACAAAACAGTATATGTTTCATGCTTAAAAAAGTAATACAAAATGTTAATTTTTAATAAAACTATTTTTATTTAAACTCGTTTTGTCTCACTCATTCATATAGTTGTTTCACTCTCAACATTATAGTTTGCATCTTCTTACTTCCATTTTTAAATTCTTTCTCATTCTTTTGTTCCTCGTTCCAAGAGGCCGAGAAGATTTGTGGCTTCTTGCGGAAAATACAATTTCTTTCCTCATTACAAGCAAATCTTCGAGCTAAAACTTTTCTTCTATAACAAGTTAAATTATTTTATTTCTTAACAAAGATATATATATATTGTATATACAGGAGCATACTTTCTGGGATTGTAATTTCATCGAATTTCAACATTCTTGAAGCACATTTCGCTACCATAAGCAGAACTGACATAAATATTTGAAATCTTGACTTCGCATTTTTTTTAAATATTTATACAACAATGACGCAAGTGCGTGCTGAATTTCTCATCGCCAGGGAAAATCGCGCGAGGAAACTGCAGCCCGGTTTTTTCTCGTATGACGATTCCGATTGCGCATGCATGATGGAACGCCTATTACAAAAATATTCGATACTGACGAAAGATGGTTATTTCACCTATTTGTGTGTCAGTAGGTCATGGTAGAAGACAATGTTCCCTCGTGTGCTTTTCTTACGTCGGCATTGTACGTACACGACGCACGCGCCCGTAAAATCCCTCCACGCATTTCTCTGCACGCGCATCGCTGCGCGACGTGTACATACACGGTTACACGCATGCCATTACATCGGTTTACATCGATCGACAGCAGTAGTCGTTGTCGCATATATATCGTTAATCAATTCACGAAGTTCGACCGCCACTGACCTTCGCCGAGTTCACGATTTCTTTCGCAGGGCGAGAAATCGTGCGTGGTACGTCGACATCACGTCGAAGTTCGATCGCAAACGATCCGAATTTGCAATCCAAACTCGCAATGTCACTGGTAATCACCATTCTAGGATTTTTAATGAGGAGTGTTGACGAGCCGGAATAAAATTATACTTAAGGTTAGGTGACCATTCGTACCGATTTTATTGAAACAATTCCGATTTTGTATCCTTCATATCGTATTTTTTTATAAATTTTTTTACACGTACAATAAAAAGTAAGCGTAGAATAATTATTTGCTTTCTCCCAATTCTCTTTATTTGTGTTTTTTTTATTTACTCAAAAGTGAAGTGTTTCAAAATCGGAAAACTTAATTCTCGTATTTATACACGGAAAAAATTATTGTTTTGCTATTGTATGAATAGCGGGAAGAATTTCTTTGACTTATTGAAGTTTTGGTTTTACCTACCTTTTGTCAATGAAACAAAAAATTCAGATTTACAAAAAAAAAACTTTGTCGGTACAGCAAAGAATTCAGTAGACTTAGCAAATTTTTGTTACTGTCTATGTAGTAACTAAGCTTTTTGCTATTCCAACTTTTTTTCCGTTTACATAATGAGGAAATTCCTTGTGCGAATGTTTATATTTATCTATGTTTGTAAACTGGCCAATTAATGTTTTGTTTAACGTGTTTTACGTAGGACCAGATATAATTATGCGGAAGCATTAATCATCTTCGATATCTCTATCGGTCAATAGATTTATGATCTAATATGTGTAATTAAAAATAAGCATGAGCAAACGATGGACGCGCTAACGCTGCATAGCAAATTTTACCGAGAAAGATAAGCATTGTGTCATACGTTATGTACATGTGTATGTTTCGTGGAAATTAAAAGTTAAAAGTCTTAGAATATGTTGCAAAATATGTTCATTAATACGTGTTTATAAAAAAATAATCACGTTAAGGATGCAAATTAATATTTTTAAATACGATGGATGATACATTCAAAACCTTTTTAAAGTTTTAGAGAATTGACGGGAGTGGCGTTTGAGGTGTTGAATTTGATGAGTTACGACAATTTGCATATCAGATATTTTATGCTTATTCTCTCCTCATTCACAATCAGTCACAGAAGCAAGCTGTTTTCGCACGACACAAGATTACAAGTCGCTTTGTTTTTTTTTTGTCTGGTAAACTTTTTTGTCTGATAAAGTTTTTTAATCGAGACTAATTCAAAAAAATATTCAACGGTTAGTTTATGTAATCTCTCACTGCAAAACATGATTTACGTCTCCTCTTTCTTCCTACTAAAAAGAAAAATAATAATATCTATCCTGTTAAGAACATAATCGCGCGCGTCCTTGATCTTGTATAAAATTACTAATAGTTATAAATTTTAATTTTAATAATTTTGTAATTACAGATAGCACTCAAATCAACGAACAGGTTTTTTAAAATCTCAGTTTTTTTTTTAAATCAGTAATTGTACATTTAACAAAATGCGTAACAGGTTATTAATCAATGCAGTATTGCAAAAAGTTTTTTTTTACACTTACCGTAATATTAGCCTGTCGGCGCTATTTTGCGAAGCTGCAGTTGATTGCAGCTTCGACATTCTGACCGCAATTCTATTACAGAAGATGTTTTACGTGTTATTATAGTGTAACTATATATGTGTTATACGTAGATATATAAACAACTAGTGCTGTATTTCAGCGATCTCGGCGAAAAATTTTTTTAGTTTTTTTTTTAGACACGCCAATTGCGTATTCACACAACTTTATTTCTAATCCTATTCGACTAAAACATTTTACATGTTACATTTTACATTTTATATTATTTACATTGTATAATGTTTTCTGATATTTTTAAAGAGTTTGTGAAGAAATATCAGATTCCCGTCGTTTCGACAAGCTCGATAAAGCCGTTTTACTTCGCGCATCGACAATTTTTCATATCGTTGTCATAAAGAAACATGACAAAAGGAGCGCGTCGCGCTCCAACGGAGAATTTTAGCCGCGTCAGACGGCGGCGCGGCTTTGGTGCTCGTAAAATCTCGGATTTAGAGACGGTAAATTAGCGGATCTCGACGCGTTGTTTTTCTTCGGATCGATTGGACAGCGAGATTCTTCTTGACCGCGAGATCGGAGGGAAGACGTTCGACGCGAATCGTAAAGATTGACGTGCGAGCAAACGTCAATGACGAGCTGTGGCCGGTGTGCATATAGCGAGTGAATGGACGAACGAACGCAACCGGCCAGATGTCGCGCGTTTATGCAAGATCGTTATAACATAACGCCGTGGCTGACTACAATTTTAGCCCGGCGAAGGAGAAGTTTCCTTTTTTAGTCCTTTCTCTCTCGCGCGGTTTCTCGGCACAAATCGGTCGCGCGATGGATTTTTGCAAACCGCGCGAACGTCTCGGCGCGGTCTCACTCGCCAAATGCGAATAAATAAAACGCAAAACAACAAGGCTCGTCTCTACACAATGCGTAGATAAATTTTATCTAAACGCGCGACACGCGTGACAAAAGTTCGTTTGGCGCTACGCAGATTGAACGGAGAAGCATGTAGGAAGCGACTATTCGTTCGCCATAATCGCGTGGTATCACAGCGGAATGCTAAATATTACTGAAACGTGAGTCACACTGTCTTTGCAAACCGCCAGGCAATACAACGATAATCTTCGCTTCGTACGATTTATTACGTAGGTAGATATCGAGGAACTTCGCGTCGTCGATGCAATTTGCCTCTCGCGCAAAGACATCGGAGACGGTGAGATAGGCAACTTTTTAAAATGCGTTATTACAGTAATTGTAAATGAATGAATATGAATGAAGTGTTTTAACCACATGCGCTTTTCCGATTTGCTTTGCGAACACTCGCGCACTTCCTCGCGCGGCACGATATTTATTTATTTACATCAGCGAAACTTCATCGTTACAAGTGAACAATAAGATTGAAACAACGCATTGTAAGAAGCCAGTAGTTTATTCTTCTGATTGTTCTCAACAAACACGAGTGTAATTACACGTGCGTTGCGTATTTTAAAAATTTATTATATATAAAATTATTATTATTACATGTGTATATAATCATTATATATATTATATTATAAATAAAAATTAGATTAAAAATTATATTATACATAAAAATAAGATAAAATAGCTGAATATAATCCCGTAACTCCAAAACGCAAATTTTAGAGGAGAGCAGTTTAAAAGTTGAAAACTTCATATTTTTTGTTTCTAGTTAAGAGATTTTTTTCGGTTTCAGATTTTTATTTTACTTGTTTTCTAATATTTGGTGATCATAAAGAACACGACTTTCCAAGCGTCACTGAATGCGATAAACTGAAAATCCCATATGTGACACTTATGTAATTATTACCGTAAGGACTATATTATGTCGATATATATTGTGTCTATCTATATGTATAAAAATGTTATTAAAATTATATACATATGTATAATATCAAATTTTTCAATCACAGGTTTTACTATTGCAATTATAGTCTCTGGTAGCAATAGAAGAAAAAAGCGCATATGAATAAACGCCATTGCACGTGTGTGGCACACAGGTCGTAATTTACATCGGCATGTGCCGTCTTCAAGTCTGCGAAAAAAGTATTTCGCTATTTTGCCGATCGTCACGGAAATTTCACAAAAGACTCGCTCAACAGTTGCACACTCAGCGCAAGCGAGTTGCGATATTTTTGAGAATAATTTATGTGCGTTGTTGTGAAACAAAAAAAAACAACCGGAAAGTAGACACGAGGGCTTTACTGAGAAGCCAAAGAATGAATGAGGTGGTCTCTCTTACATCAATCTGGGTAAGAGGAAAATGGGGAGAGAATCTAAGCTGTGTGTTGCGACTGGCATAAAGTAACGGTCCACCGGTCAAGGCTCGCCAAGGCCTTTTATCCTCGCTCTTGCCGACCGGACAACCACGCTGTGTCTCGCAGCGTGTTGGCCACAATTTTATTTCTTCAATTCCTTATTAAGTACGTCTGTCCTTCTTCATTTCTCCGCGCTGATCTGAATTTATCGTCGCGCTTGACGCGCTCGAGATTCTATCGATTTCTTTCAGTGCTGAATAAAACGTTAAGAGAAGAAATGAATTATCGATACAAGACAGCACAGAGCAAAAAAACATAAGGTTTTTCTATGAAATTTCTTCTCTATCCAGGTATGCGTTAAGATAATTTATTAATGTTTGATGTTAAATATTTCAACGCACACAGTACACGCAACTTGTATGTTGGTAAAACATGATGTACTTTCTTTGTGCTACCGAGCACACAAGTCGAGCTTGTTACTTACGTGCGCGCGTTGAAAGATGATACGAGTTCGGGCGTGAGGTTTAGGGTGAGCTGACACATGAGAACAATGCGAGGGATCGGGTGGAAGCGTTTGCGCTTTCAAAAGAAAGGCACTTTCAAAATTCCCTTGAGCGATATACCGAAGGCATATTGACGAAAATATACATCAACAACTGGAAATTCAAATTTTTATTTACTCTCGATTCTAATGTTTCAATTCAATGCGTTGATGCAATAATAATAATAATCTAAACTTTATTTTGTCATTAATACACACACACACACGCATACACGCATGTGTGATGTATCAATTTAAATCTTTCGTTCTCATGCCTTATTAGATGTTATCTTGAATACAGTAGTATTGTTATCTAGAGTGTCGTTAAATACATCTGTGAATTAAGATATCAAGTTTGACAAGTTTAACGTACATAAAATACCTATCGGCACCGAGATCTTAGTTAACAATAAATAACAAAGTAATTAATATGTCTACACAGCGGGCATCCTTGTTACAACTGATAGATGTGCTCATTAACTCTCAACGGACAAACATGGGTCGTTTTCGTCTGGAGCAAAATTGAAAATTTCTTGTTTTTTTTTGGATTTGTTGTCATATTTGCTAAAAATTATGAATTAAA
>QVOA01007782.1:0-24993 GCA_014825685.1 Pseudomyrmex cubaensis | reverse complement strand
CACGTAAAAACGAGTTTTTAACTGTGATTTCTTCACTCAATCTTATCGTTACTTAAAATAAAAAAATATAAAAAATAATAAATAAATATATATATATATATATAAAATATTATATATATATATTAAGATTAGGATACGATTAATACATGCAATCTCTTGACATGAGGTGTAGTCGGGTTCATAAATAAATGATTATTTTCTAATTTAAATATCTTAATTAATGTCACAATTTAAGAGTACATGTTACAATCTTATATAACTGTTAAGTATTCGGGCTTCGTTCTCTTTGCAAGTTTTAACAAGTTTTCTTTACTCGACTGCGTAAATCTTTTGACTCGCAAATCGTTGCTCTTTGCCTCAGTCTGATCGTTATTTTTTTGCTCAAGTTCAGAATTTTGATCAAAAATGGATATTAGCTAAGTACAACAGACACGTGTCATGCGTTCGCTAACAAATACAAGAAGCAAATAATAATATCTACATCTTTGAATACGATACAACTCACGATATGAGATATGTGTTTCCTTCCGCGCAATTAGAACACAATAATCTATAATTACATGTATACAATAATAATACTCTGATTCCTACGTAAGTTATTAAAAACAAGCTCTCGCGAGCGCAATAATGGAGCACAAACGGTTATATCGCGCTATGTATAATAATATAATCCTATTAGTTAAAACTCTACTGGGGACAATTAATTGCCGCCATTGTGCCGCAGTACAGATAATTTGGCTTCCCCGCTAGTAAAATTAATACGTGTTCCAATAATCGTTTTGCGTCTCATTTCTCGCCCGCGGTAATGATTGCTTTCCATCGTAGTCAAACGTAGTTAAACCTTAACACGCGTAAATGGTCATTGGTAAAGTAAGTTTTATATACGCGGTAAACCTGTGACATAACAATAATATAATGTAATAATTTCTTGCTTGCAAAATCTTTTAGACATTTACACACGACACGCGCAAACTCGTATTCTGTTATCAACATATCTCTTACAAACATAAATAACATTTGTATTTATATTATCCGATAAGTTAATTAGTTCTCGATTATGTTTCGAGGTACCTATTGTTTCGATATGGCGATCACAATATTCTTATCGGAAGTAACCACACCGGTGCTGCATTGCGAGCCTTGTCACGTTGCAATGTACGACGCACTGGGCGTCGTATATACGGCGGTGTAGTATGTCTGCGCTAATACGCAGACAGGAAGGCTTATTATCGCGGTACCGACAGTCGGCTTAAAGCCTAATCGCCCGTTACGATCGCGTGCTTCTAATTTCACGCCCGCGCTATGTTCACCCAACGTATCCGGGTAATCGAATCTTCGCAGGCCCGCGTAATCGGCGTTTAAAGACCGAAGACCTCTTTCCTTCTCGCGCAGCTCGATACCATCGACCTGAATTCCTTGACTCTCGTGTTTTTTTTTCTTTTTTTTTTAATCGTTGCTCGTGATTCGGCACCGCCGAAGTATGTGAAGAATATAAGATAGGCATTGCAATAAAAATGTATATCACTTCTTGAATATTTTACAACGAACACATTATTCCGCATATTATTTGAATTTTAAAAGTCTTATCTGCATTTTTTATCAGGGCTGTTCTGTTTACACGTATACACTTTTGGCAGAACTGTAAAAACCGTGTGTTAAAAGCAGGGCTGTGATAAATTAATGATTCCATTTCTCGTGTTTTTATTTTCTTATTTGTAATAATTGTATGTTCTTTCAAAAGTAATTTTTGATTTCTATTTGCTTTTTGTCGTATCAATGGGATCTTAACGATGTATATTGTCAAATTATTGAGTTTTTTTACTCGAATCTTTTAGTTCCCGAATTTGCTGTTTGTATCTACTTCGCGTTATTCTTGGCGGTTCTATGTATCGATTCGGAAAACAAGAATCACTCGTTGCAACGAACGACACGACGCAGCGCGCCGTGGCGTCAGATTTCGCAGACTTACCGCTATTCCGTGAGCTATGCTCGGCAAATTAGGTGCGGGCTCACGGTCTCGCGAGTTACCTCGACGAGATGTATGCCGCGACGTCTCTCATCCTTCTTGGAGTGTGTTCTCCTTGGGAATTACCGTCGGAGACGGATGCAGCTCTTGGTCGCGAGTTTTACGACAGTTGCGCAGTAATAACGGTATTATTCAACTCACCTTTGCGACCGCGGTGATATCATGACCCACGTTAGTCTTGTAGAAAATCACGACAATGAGAAGTCGGGAGGGAAGGAAACACGAAAATGTGCGCAATTTATTAGTAGTGTTTCCGGTCCAACCTGAGTTTTTGTGTAATCAAATACGTACGTGTGTGTAACTTTGTTCTTATTTTAAATGATCGCGATGTATCGATATATCGTCGCAAAGTTTTGATAAATATAATCTAATAACTACTCGACTTGTGAAACAAAAAGATTTTTGTCCACAAACATTTAATACACATAGCCATTTGATCATAAAATATTGTCACACTACTTTTTGTAAATTTCACGTAGCGTGATTTTATATCATTGTAATAAAACTTATCAAATTGTCGGATTTGATTCTTGAACGCGCAGCTTCGAGAACGCGCGCTTTGCACTCAAGGGCAACGTCTTGGTAGTGCCGCAAAAAGAGCGGGAGCCGGTTACGGAGCGATAAAATCGATAACAGGAAGCGAGATGACCTGTTGTCGTCGATCGAACGAGTTCTGCGACAGTGGACCCGCATGTCAAACAGCGTATCGTCCGTTGTATCCCGCAGAACGGGATGTCCTTCGAGTGGACGCCACTTTTAGCTTCAAAGTGTCCTATCATCTTACACGACGGAAAGTTTCCGCGCACCGCGCGGCGAGTTTTAATGCGATTCAGCAACTCGACTTGCGCAGGCCAGGCACGATTCACCCTAAGAGACGCACTTGCGCGCGCTAAGATCCACTTTTTCTTATATCGCGATGTCGGGTATCCGGGACGCGTGATCGTCGGAGGCGTGGTCGCGACACGATTAGCGCGAGTGTGAACATCGCGCGTATTCTTATCGCCGCCAGAAGAGCTTGATGAATTTCCTCTCCGCTTATATAGCGCTCGCCCCTGCGAGTTTTATCACGAACGTTAAAACTTCCTTCGCGCGGTCTGTAATTTTACTTCGTTCATCTTTTTTCTTTCCTCGTGAGGTAGGTGGGAATCAATCCGCATGCGATTGCAATTTCGGTCGCGACGAAGGTGCTTTTTTATATAAAATAGTGTCTGAGAGAAAACTGAGTTGTTCTTACTTGAAAAAAGTACAAGTTACGTCTTTTGTTGTTACACCCAGTAATTACAGGCTTTTGTAAAGTCTTAAACATAATACTTGCGCAACCTGCTGACAATATTATACGTAAAACACCGGATATTTACTCGCGATTTGTTATTACTGCCAGATTATAAGTTTCTGCGTTTTATGAAACGAGGGTCAAAAAGAAATGCAATGATTCACATCGCAAGTCGCAATGTGGGCATGGCATCTTAAAGAAAACCGCGCTCCCACGAGGCCGCGATATGCTGATTGCGTTAAGGACGTCACGCGAAGCTCGCACTTGCAACCGACTCTCCTTTTGTTGCGTCGAAATTGCATAGCACGCACACGAAATCCGGCGTAGCCGTTGTGCGTGCGTCGGAATTCCCATGTGCACAGTCGCTTGCGGTCTTGGTTATAACATCCGGCGCACACGCGAGAGCGATGATTGGCCGGACGCGGGGCGCGCAGTGACATTAACACGCCGTGGCCGCGTCCTGATTGCAGCTCCGGCGATCAAATCACACAGGCCATTGCAGTTCAAAGCGGCGCGGGATTATAGAACGAATCAAGGTAGAAGTGCGTCGTCGTCGTCGTCGTCGCGAACTCGAAACTCCATCGCGAAACTTCTCGGATCCGATACGAACCAAGTATATAGCCGGTAGAATTGTTCTTGGTTACATGTCGCTTTGCGACCCTGCAGCGGGATTAAGCTAAGATTTTACATGAACGTGAAACTTGGATAATGAGCAGAAATAACGATTACGACAATTAACAAAGCTACTTAAACTACTTCAAAGAAAAAAATAAAAAGAAATTAGCGCGACAATCAAATCTGAAACTTCTACGTGTGAATTTTATTTCTGAATTATTATTTCTAAGTGTTTATACAACATTATTAGACTTGTTGGAGATTTTAATTTAATCTGAAAAAGAGTTCTCACTCTTCCAAGTAAATCTCTCGGTTGATTCGGACAGATGTAGTCATGCAAAAAATTTTTTTCGCTCTTTTGCCATTAACCGCAAGATATTCATCTATGTGAGATGGTTGCTTTCGCAATATGCGGCAAACATATGGCCGACATTGTCCGCTCCGGGAACAAGTTTTCGTGACTCACGCGGCGCGACCGCCGCACTTATGACGCCGACAGCACGCTGGGAATTCTCTTTTAGGTAGGTTGGTCGTGGCCACGCTTTTGTTCGACCACCGAGCTCGATAGCCTCGACCAATTATGAAAAGTCTTGGTCCATATTGCCCTATTATGCCCAGTTTCTCGACCCTCGCGGAACCACCTGGCTCCCGCCGAGCGAGGATAATTTCGCGAGTTACGCTACTTACCGAGTCTCCTTCTTCGGGGTTTTTTTCTTGTCTTCCTTGAAATAAATGTCGGTGCACGTTGTGTATGCGAAGTAGTCTTCATTAAGACTTTTGTGTATACAGTTGATGTTTTTTGTGCGGATTTACTCGGAATAATCAGTGACATTCTGTTTTATTATTTCTTTTGAAAGAATGTCTTAAATAGTGGCAATGCCATTGTTATAAAAAAATCATTGTACACTTGTATAATACGGTTGTACATAAAATATTTCATCGTTACGCAAACTTCACAATTGTATTATTTTTATGGAAGTTACGTATATAATTATAACACTGGTGCGGAATTTTTGTAGCAATTTTACATTTTGTTTTATTACACGTTTTATTTCACGTGTATTATGTAAGCTTCCATTTTACCAAAAGCAATATCATCTGTTACTAACTGTAATTCTTCTATTTTTGTTCCAGGTAAGTGGCCCTTTATCTTGGTTGGCTTGCACGTCAGGAAAAAGGTCCGTCGAGGAGTTCCGTAAAGTGCCCTCCGAGCGACCATAAGTCCGCAGGTAACCTAATCGATATTGATGGAAATTACGCGCGGCCGATGAATTTTATCGCTCGCGTTGCGCGCTATTGTTGTACGTGCCATTTTACTCGAATCCGGTTACGTTGTTCGTGGTATGCGGCTCGGCGATTAATATTCGAATTTTCGTCGAAAAATTCCGACGGGACTTTCCGCGTGTTTCGCGCAAATGTTTCGCAAATGTTAATGAAATTACATCGGTGTGTATTAACGATGTTTCTCACCGTAACCGGTGAGGTGTTAATGAACTTGTGGATAAATTGTATTTTTTTCTTGAATTTCTCTTCTCTCTCTTTTTCTCTTTCTTGAAATTGTAATACATCAGGATACGTAGCAGTTAGCCATACATCTTTTCTTTACGGTTTTTCTCTCTTTCTTTCTTTTTCTTGGTGGTACCAATTCATTTTTAACGTTCAAAAAGGCTGAAAAACAAAACGTGAAATAAGGCTTAGCATTAGTCGCATTTACGACTACAGCACAAAATATGAATATCTATTTCTCTTTAATCTATTAATCGAAGTGGTGGTTTATTTAAATGTATTACAGAACAACACACACGTAATATCTTTTGCGAGAAATTGATGCATGCATGTATAATAAGATACTTGGTGTACAACAATTCTTTGACAATCTCATTCGAGCGGTTTCGTTATACACGTGGTTTCTGTAAACCCGTAACACGCGTACAACTTATTTTTTGTCTTTTTTTTATTAATATATACGCTGCTGGCACAATCTTGTGAAACATATGAACGCCATTCGAGAAAGAGGAACGACACACACACGTATACACACATACAGAGCCCGCACACTCAGGTTAACCAATTTCATCCGCGAAGATCTAATTTCCCGCCGTCAAGACGCGTTACGTCGAGGACATCCGCCGCGTTCCTCTTTATAATACGGCTCGTTTCCTCGTTGTAAACGCGCCAGCCGGAATTGCGTCCCCGTTGTAAATCTCGGTGCATTCTTCCTTGGAACGTCTCTCCTTCTCAGCAGAAAACTCCCCTCGGTCTTGCGCTTCTTGCTCTCGCGCCACCTTTCGCGCAATTAAATAGTACGTTCCCAAAACTCACTCCATTGGACAGAAATTGGATTTTCCGACGAAACTTTTGTCGAAATATGAAGGCTCACTACGCGAAACGTAAAATGGAATTTCAGAAGTTTAGCGATGTATAAAAGAGAAAAAGATTACATTTAAAAATTACAATTGTAAAGTAGAAAATGTAAAAATACATTAATATAATATTTTTACAAATTTTATAACACAGAGAGAAAGAGAGAGAAAGAGAGAGAGAGAGAAACATTATATTCACATACATTCACATTTATCTTAAGACATTCGCATTAATTATATATTGCGTAATGAAATTGTCGTTACTCTCACGTGAGACAGAGATAATACATATGTATTTCCATAAATATATATTAATCAAGGATAATCAATAAGGACACGTGTGACCTTCTAAACATACGGATTATATTCGTCGTAAGATGAATGCAAATTGGCATCATTAGGCGATGATAAGACCATACCCGCAAGCCGGCGAGGCGCGCGGCATTTCTGCCGGGATGTATTCTGCCATTTACGCGCTCTCGTACAGTCATCATTAATAATAATTGACACCGTTTCCTTTGAGAAGTCCCGAAGGCGCGTCGTCCGACGACGCGCGAAGCATCAGGACATAATCGTTACGCGGTGCAAACGTGCGACCGCATTATTAGCATGTACGAGAAGGAGTTGTAAGGAGGATGTATTTAAGTACTCTAGTTACGGCTTTTCCCACAAAGAGAGAGACAAAACCTCGTTGAAGGAATGTAATTTCTTAAACGCGAAATTTTGCGCGAGTCAGCTCAGTAATGTTAGATACTAGGTTTTTAAATATAATTTTCAATGTGTGTTACACGAGAGAAAATGGTTTTCAATTATTCTCGCATACTTGTTAAAAAATGTATCGATACCAGAGAAACTGTGTCTATCTATATATAATCGTCCGAGTGCTGTGCGATCGAACAAATTCCATAGGAATTAAACGTGTGGCTATAGTTGAGCGACATCGACAAAACCGGCCCTGCTGCAACACGTAGTCGACGGGAAACGTGACGATCAAGCAAGTTTTTGCACACGGAAACATTCAATCGGTGATTCTTTCTAGAGAGAGAGAGAGAGAGGATGCTGCTTATTTTTAGCGCGCATTCAACATCTAAATGTGGTTGTTTCACGCGTGTTTCATGTTCATACCGACATTTGCGAATAAAACTCTCAGAACTGGGAAAGCGCGTTCGCCTCACACGTGGCGTTTAAATAGAAGAAGCCGGAACACGAACCAGAGAATACGAAAGTTTCACTGACGAAGGACCAGAATGATTAATTAAGTGAAACGTGTGCGACGTAAATGCCCGACGTTAATTTCACGCGATCCCTTTGAGCGCGATATTTGAGTGGAATTTCGTGTGACACTTACCTGCAATGTCGCAGTTGCAATGGCAGTTCCAATTACGCGCATTCGACTTTCTGCGGCACCTTGGTTTTGCTCCGCGCGCACGCCATTAATATCACGCTCGCGCATTTTCTGTCCACGCGCGCGCTACGAACTCTCTATGAATTAGGTCGCGATTTCACCGCGTCCCTTTGATCAACGTCAAAACGTTCGCGCAAAAGTGCACGCTGAAACACCGGTGACACTCACCTCGCGCCACATTATACGATGCTTCGCTTTGACGAAAGACTTAATTGAAAGCCTCATCTTTTGTTCGCGCGAATAAAAATACGTTATATTGAGATATAGCTACATGCAATTCGCCACTACTTTGTTAAATGTTAAAAAATATATATGCGCTTTTTAAACATTCTATAAAATTATTGCTAATATTGATATAAACAGAATTGTTTGAATTTTTCGTGTCACAAGCATTTTTATGTTTTTGAAAATAGACTCATAATTCAAATTCTATAAAATTCTATAAAAATTATATACACAATGTATATATAATCACGTAAAACTATAATATATCGTAAAAAAATCGGAAGTATGTTTCAGGTTTTGTGATGAAAAATATACAAAGAACATACACGTAATATGATACATATTCGAAAACGACGACTTTTCACGATGCGTCTTACATCGTTGCGGTGTAATCGTGCATATTCTCTTAGCGAACTTTTTAATTACGTCGTTCGCGCATTACATCCTTCCGGAATTCACCGAAATAACTCCGGAGCGAGTGTCTACGGCGTCGACGAGGGTAAATTTCCGTTCCTCTGGCTCGCGCGCTCGAGACCGACACGTAACACGCTCGCTCGCGCGAAATGGCTGCTCCAATTACGCGAATTCCGCGTTATATTTTACGCCGTTGCGACGACGTTCGGGCGTTAACGCGCCGTTAATACGTAGGTAGACGTTAGGTAAAAGCTCGTGCGCGCGCGTGCGCATGTAATGTGTATGTGTGTGTGTGTGTGTGTGTGTGTGTTATTTGTGTATGTGCACACGCTTCTCTCCGAGAAAGCGGCCTCCGTTGCATCGTCACGGTCGAGGTGGAGGCCATCGTTCCTGGACGAACGAAGAAAACTGCGCTCTTCTCCTCTAATTGTTTTAATGACTCGCCTCTCTTGGCGCACACCGTCATTCTCCCCACTAGTTCCCTTTTTCCCTCGGTTTTTCTCTCCCAATCCACGTATACTCTTCACTATCCTCCTTTCTTCTCGGAGTCCGTGATACTCTTGTCCATACACAGCAAGCGTAGAAACTGGTAGAGAAAGATCTGATTGTGCAACGTGGCTGTGCTTGTTGCAACAGTATTATTATCCACATATTTCATCTTTTCTTGCCGTTGACTTATTTTATTCTTTGATTTACTTCGAAATTCAAACGCGAGAGTGGTTTAATTTATTTTTTTTTCTCGTTTCTTAATTAAATTACCGCGTTTCTGCGTTCCCGTCTCGCAAGTCTTTCGAGGTTTTCTGCGCGAAGTAGCTTGATCGATCGATCGACATGTCTATTCGCAAGGTGCTCCCTCGAGACACGACGCTTTCCACGACGTTAATTAAAATTGCATTCTACGATGCGCCGCCCGAGGCGTAAAGTGCACACCGTGCCGGGCCCACTGATGGCACTTGACATCGAGTTCGTCACGCGTGGGAAGTAAATTAACCGAGCTGAGCGGTTTAATCGCTCTCATGACGACCTCTTTTGCTGTTTAAGATTTAAGAAAGTCATAGAAAAAAAAAAAGATGCAGAGACATATAAGATGCAAATTTACGATAACGGAGAAAGAAAAATTTAACTCTGTGTGTTATTTAAATTAATCGCACAAGTTTATTTAAGAAACTCATAAAAACAATTTTACATTGTTCTCTTTTTGTATTTTTTTCGTACGTCAAAATATAGTTTTCTGTACGGATGATTTATACAAGCCAGACGAGAATTCTCAGTTGCATGGAGAATCGCGCGCGGCGCAGGAGATTAAACATACAGAGCTTTATAACCCGTAAAATTTTTACTTTACCTTTCCTTCCTCGTTTTCCTTTCACATCTGAGTTTAATACTCGCACAAAGCCAATGGAAGCGCGATCGTGGATTCAATATCGTCGATCTTTGGGAATATATATGTATACATATATATTCCCGCGCCCTTTACGAAAAACGCCAACCAAGGTAACAGAAACTCGGAGCGCGGCGGCTTCGATGACGTTCCGCGCGATAATCCTGGCGCGTATATCCGCAAAACTGACGCGACGAATGAGAGATTCTCCGAGCGGATAAATCGAGAGCGGTTGTCGGTTTCCCGCGTTTCCTGCTTGGCCCCGGCGTTCCGCTCTCCACTCTTTCTCTTTCTGACGCACAAAAAAGCGGAGCCATCGACGCGAGGTTACCTACGGGATCGCCTATTATACTCGGCATAATCCCCCGAAGGGCCTATCCGGGATTCTCTCTGCCTCTGTATAGTCGTTTCTCTTTCTCTCTCTTTCTCTTTTTCTCTTTTTCTCCCTTTTCTCCCTTTCTCTTTCTCGTCCTCCTTCTCCCGATCCCCTTCTATCGGTCGAAGAACACACAACACGCACACATTCCCACTGCCGTACACGTCTCTGAAAGTCCGACCGAAATCTTTTTCTCCACGGCCCGTTCCCGCTTTCGGTGTCGGGGCCCGACGACGGAGGAAGGTGAGGATTACAGCCACGGTCCGCGGTGTCAAGCTAAGCCCCCGTTCACGATACGGGATTATATGCACGAGTGAAATATCGCGTCTAGGTATCCATTTCAAACCTCGTCGTCGTCGTCGTCGTCGTCGTCGTCGTCGTCGTCGCCGTCTCGTGTTTCCGCATCCCGCGTTTCCTCGCGTTGGATTTATTGATCGCGTTGATAGTTTTCGTGATGTATATTTGGGATATATGGGGTAATCGCGTCAGACAGAATACCGTGAAACAGTTGAATATGTCAAACGTAATCCCCGAAATACCAAGATATTTTCACAATAATCCCCGAAATAGCAAGTAATAATGTACCAACACTTTGATATAGTCCGAAATAATTAACTGTATTATCTCTGAAAAAGAACATATAACTTTTGTAAAAAAAAAAAAAAAAAAAAAAAAAAAACTGACGTTTTCCCCCAATAAATGATCTTTCCCCGATGATCTTTGTTCGGATCGTGTTTATATTTCCGTGACATATTTAGACACGTCTACTATAACGCGAGGGAAGGATTTGTGTGTGCAAAAACTTAATTCCCTTTATGAAAATATACACGCGCAACAATACTTGTTCAATCAGGAGTATAATATCGATCCTCGACGAAAACAGAAATTATGCATCCGTCGACTCGTCATACTCCTCAGGTATATCGAAGTCGTCGGGGATCAAAGGCTGTCAGTTCTGCTTTCCCGTGCGCATTTCGCTGCTCCGTGTGTGCGAGTCGCGTGTGCTCAATATCAACGTGCATTGTGCTGATGCATTCGGGGTTTCCCCTCCCTCTCTTTATTTTTCTCTCGCATCGTGTGTACATAGGGTGGTCCTGCATTCACATCCGTGCTGCACGTGGTCAGGTTTTTTTTTCTTTTTTTTTTTTTTTACTAAATGCGAACCGACTTTTTGCCGACAGAAATCGAAGTTATCGCGAAATAAAGTTTACAACTGATAAAATTGACGTCGTGCATTTCAAGCGCGAAAATATTTCAAGAGAAGTTATGAAGTAATGTTTTTTTCAAAATTATTAAACTCTAAATATTCACAAATTATTAAAAAAAAAACAATTGAAACTATTTTGCAAAAAACATTCGCTACAAGTAAAACAACCTGGTTGCGTAAGCGTGAAATTCGGAGACACCTTGTACACGTGAGAACCGAGCCGAGGATATATGTGTTTACAGTAGACGCGGCGTCTTCGGGACAGCGTAGGGTATTGTGCCGGTGACTGCTGGCTTATACTTATGTAATGCGAGCCCTCCGCCGACACCAATGGCCTCCGCCGCTATTCTACGACTCGCTTCAATCCCAGCTGCCGTTGAATAACGCGCTTTGGCATCATCGCGAACGAGAAACCTCGGACGTACATACACATTGCGCGCGTCCGTGAATTCTCAGCTGACGTAATCCAGTTGCCGAAGACGAGCGCGAAGTGACGCGACGCGATCTGTTTTTAGCGGCGCGTCTGGTCTATGTAAACCCTCTTCTGGATCTACGACATCTGGCACAATGTGATCTCCCTCCGGTCACATTGTAATAACACGTACGAAATCGAGAGGCAAGCAGAGCTCGGCGAACGGATATAAATGACTGACGGTCGAGATAAAGCTTCCCCGAAGTCAATATCCGCGCTCGTTGGAGCGTCTTACGAATGCTTCTTGATCGCAGATACGCGGTTGAGGCAAGAAAAATACAGTTGTATCAATTGCGATGAATAATGATCACAGTCGCGAACGATATTGAAACTATATGTAATTGTTACTCAACCAAACAATTTACATATTAATATAACAAAGTACAAAAAATAAATGTCTAATACATTGATATATTTTTTAATATTTTACGTGTAAAACGTTTATGATGATTAACTAAGAAAATTGTACCTCGAATACATTACTACACGCTAGTGTTTGAGTGCGCGAGAACGACGAATCGTCTTGCCTCCCTTACAATCCCTACAGGAGTCGTTGTAATGCCTGTAAAATTCTAGAATTATACGGTCCTTAAGTGCTTTCGCGAGCGCAAACGAGTTTACGTTAATACTCGGCGAGAAAGTTTCCGTCGCGGCATGTAAAAACTTGGTGCATCTTCTGCACGTTCTTGAGACTTGCAAACGAATTCGATATCTATATACGTACACGCTCGAGCGGTACAAGCCGCGGCGACGACGACTAATGCGATTCGAAATTAAAATTGTTAACGAATTTTTATATACTTTTCTTTTCTCTCTCTCTCTTTTTTCTTTCTTTCTCTGTCTCTTTCTCTTTCTCATTGTGATTTAAAAAAACTCAACCTTTTTTCACGAGTAATCCGGTTGCTAATGGAGACGCTGTTTCTTCCTCTCGAGCCAGCCTTTTCTTTTACCGACTTTCTCTCTCTTCTATCTCGCATGTTTTTCGTTTGTTTGTAGGTGACCCATAAAGTCGCGAGCTGAACTCACCAACTTTTGCTAGATATTGGCTCGTATCGTCTACATTTAGCGTTGCGTTTAATGCAACGAATGTGTGATGTCGCGAGAGAATTTTATACCGCAACGATCGCGTTTAACATTAACGCCGCATGAAACGCGGATGGCCGTGTTTAACGCTGGATGTACAGTGAGAATGCGGGTCGTTTGATGAAATTGTCGGAAATAGAGAAACGCGTTGCAGTTTGATGGAGAGCAAAATAACATGAAGACAAAAAATTCGTGTTTAATGGTAGAAATAAAAAACAATTTTTTTCTAAATAAAACTTTATTTTAGTAAAACTTCGTTGAACTGTTTCTCTTAAAAGATTACGACTGCTTCTTTCGTATATACACCGCTAGGTGTATGTGCTTTTTCTTTAGTGAGAGAATAAATTCTACGGAACAGCTTTCTTTTCCGAATCTTTCCAATCGCGACCGCCTCGAACCGCATTTTGGAACGAGACAACAGTGGGCGGAAGTCGCATATCGCGTGGGTGTCTAATGTGAGAACGTTCGCATCTTATTTCGAACCGGGAATTGTCGGCAGGTGTAGCTGTTAATTAGTTCCTTCAATTTGAAAAGACGTATCTAATTAGCGAGAGGCGCATTCTTTTGATGCACAATTAAGAAAAAAATTCAGGCCGATTCTTTCACGATATGCCCACGTCTTTTCTTTGAGAGTCTTATTTTTAATCTTTATCTTACTCTTAAAAAAACAATTATCTCTCTTTTTTATCCGTCAGAGTTAAAAAATATCAGTCTCAAAATCACGTTAGAAAGATAGAAATACCTGATCGACGTACTGTATTGTCATGTAATTGTTCCGTTGTTTAATTGGCTTATTAATCATTACGCGAACGAAGAATAAGAATAATCAGCCTAATCAATGCTCCGTGGTTTGATATAATTATCCCTCGATTGCTTTCTTCTGTGAATCGAAATTTCAACATTTATATTATACGGAATTATGCGGAAGAAGCATTTTTTGCGGCGGCAAGAATTACTTCGCGCAAAAGATCTCCATTGATGTCGGACCGATTTCTCATAGTCAGCAATCAATTAGCAACTAAATTAAGCCTTTCTAACAAACAGAAAGAGAAAGAAAGAGAAAAAAAAATAAGACGAAGAGGAATAACGGGGGTTGAGGGAAGAGGCTTTGTAACGTTTCTCTTCCGATCTCTAATTATCGTGCATAACCGGAAGATGAGCATGCACGATGAGGCCGTCATTAATTGGGCGGTGTAGACTCATTAACAACGAGCTAATTCGAAATAACAATTTGCCTATTGTACGAGCGCGGCCGCGCGACGGTTCCGGCTTGCGTTGCATTATGCAGTTCTGCGTTTCTTCTCATTTTCTTGTCGGCAGTTTCGCCGGGGCTCTCTAAGCGTTCACGTTCGCGTCGCGCGACCGGTAATTCGGTTTTTATCGCGAGTCTACCATCGGAAAAAGTTTTCGTCGCCGGCGAACCGTGTTCATGAATTTTATTAAGATTATTGCTGATAAGAGAGACCGTATCTTCGTCTCAGCTGCGCGAACACGTTAGAGATGCAACGTTCGGACATAGACGCGTAGGCGAAATTTAGTTTACTGTTCCGAGATATTAGGCTACATTAGAATAAGTACCACGAGAAAGGTAGATATAAAAGAAATGAAATGATAATGTGCACTCAAGAAAACAATGAAAACTAAACTTTCTACGAGAGATAAAAGAGAAGAAGGAAATAAAAGAAGAAATTCAATTCTATTTTATATTTGATCTGCTCATTTAATACTCTCTCTCTCTCTCTCTCTTTCTGGAGCGTTATTGTGTAAGTTTTCCGTTGAATTAAATTTATCTCATTGTTAAAGTGAATACGTCTGTCATATGTTTGAAAACAATTTTCCGACATAATGTACAAAACGTGACAACAGTCTTGAACGCAATCTCCTCAAATTAAATCGCACTTTGATGATTTATATCACGTCGAAAGCGAAATAACGATGTTCAGTTTCACACGTATAAGTGACCGACGCAGAGCGCGCGGCGCAACGTCTCTCCCGCACTTTTTTAATCGAATTCATTCGCGGCCACACACTTTTTCCGCACCAGCCGTATTGCCTTCGGCGATTTCCCAGAACGAAAGCCGCATTCCGTGCGGGATCTAGTTCTCCGGAGCGGCTGTACACATTTTCTTTGCAATTATTCCTCGCGGTCCGTTCGTTCTATCTTATCGATTCTGCGGGAACGGGTTTTTCCATGACAAAAATAGAGCGAGAGAAAGAGAAAGAGAGAGAGAGAGATCGGGAAGAGCTCGTTTTCGCATCGACCTCTCATCAGTCTGTCGCGATAATTAATAATTCGTGTCCTGTGTTCACGAAGAACTCGGAGCGTTGTCTCGCGAAAACGATGCTCCGGGCGAAGATAACGGCCGAGATAGACAGAGTATCATTTATTAACTCCAGGAACACAGAGAGAGCGTCTAAAAATATATATATGCTTATTCATACGCTAATAAGTTTTTTGCATTAGCGAGATTCTTTTATCTCAACAAGAATATCGAAACATTCACCTTTATAAAAACGTCTCTTAGTAGTAATTTTAATTAATTCAGTTTCATGACCTCATTTCTTCAAGTGAATGTCGTTCGCGTACGAGAAAGAAGAACAGACTGACAACGAGAGATAGATTCGTCAAAATTTAGAAGACGACGCGAGGCGAGCGAACGAAAAATATAAATTTCCATACAAAACATTGCGCGCAAAACTTTTAAGGATGTAAAATATTGTATCACACATACATATGCAAAGAATCTATTGTATATCACATGCGAGATAAAATGTACGATACTGTTGGCTTGTTCAAGCCTTTCAGTGGGTTTACAGAAAGCTTGAGGAAGAGTGCTTGAAAATTTCAAACACATCGGAATCTTCTCATCCATATATTTAATGCAGATACCGAGATTTGAAGGAAATATCGGACACGAATATCGATACCTCCCGCTTGGGCGACACTTGCATTCCTCCCGCGATACATATGCTTGCATAAAGACGAGAAAGGGACACCGAGTACGCGCGCGCGTACGCGGTCCCGCGCGTATTCCCGCAGATTTATAACCCGTGCGGAGCGAGCGAGCAGAAGGTGTCGTCTGGGAATGAGTAATGATACATTCGCCCGCATGCGAGGCGTTTCGAGATCGCCGGATACGCCGCCGCGATCCCGAAACCGCAGAGCCGGGGCGTGCGGTAGTTCTTGAACGGGAACACACAACGTTGCTTGCCGCGCGTATCTTCCATCGAGTCGAGTCCTCCTGCCTCGAGTCCTTCTTGAGTTCTTAGCGCTGATGCAGATGCGGGTCGTCGTACACTTTGTCGTCCTCGTCGTCTCGTTGTTTCGCTGGATTATCTACGACTCGTTGCTGGCATCCGGTTGCTTAACACGATATACGACCAATTGTCTCGTCCTGATAAGAGCTCTCTCTCTCTCTCTCTTTCTTTACAAGCTTATCAAGAGTAAAGTGATATGCTTCTCTGAGAGAAAAAAAAATAAAAAAATAGAAAATGTTTTATTTTCTATAAAACTCAAGGTAAGATGAAGATATTTTGACGATAGACTTTACGAGTGGAATTCTGTACGTATCGCTTTTTATCTCAAGTATAAAAACTTCGATCCTCTTTATCGAAAAATTCCCTATAGTTGTTTTAAGCTTGTTTTTTGTTCATTTATGTTACTTTGAGGGATATCATCGAGTTGAATATTATTTTCTGCTCTTCGGGACATTAATAGAATTTACGACAACTTTAGAGGTGTCGGCAGATAGATTCTCCGCGAGTCTTTTCGTGTAGCCGGCGCACAGTCGACTTGAAAGTTGATGCGCCGGTCACGATCGGAACGAGATTCGTGCAAGCGGAGAACTACTCTGAAAGAGAAACGGGTGCCGATGAAAGGGTGGCGAAGGCCGTGAGCTAGAGGCGAAACTGCGCGAACAGCGCTACGCGAGAGCGGCGTTAGCGAGGCGAGGAAGGAAGCGCTTTATTTCACTAACAAAAACTTCAAGTGCCCGGGGAATGAAACTTTTTCTCGGGGCTGCTTTGTACCGTCCCGTCGGACGTGAAGACGTTTCAGCAGCAGCGTGAATTCCTTTGCAGTGAATTCGCAGCTTGACAAAGAATATTTGTTACAAATGTCGAAACGGAGAACATTGCTTTAATTGACAACGGCGGCGAATAAAACACCTCTCTTCTGAAAGAAGAACAGTTGACGTGATTTTTGTGAAAAAGTGTAAATTTAAACTTTTATAAGAGATAATCATATAACACAAGGAAAAGAGAGATCTGTAAATAAACGATAATATACGAAAAATTGACACATCCAATTGATTATTAACGCAGTGTCGCTTTGGCAATAGCAATAATTAAAAACAAACAACGTAGACGAAGAATAATATTAATTCCGTTTGAAGAAGCATTACCGTCTGGATCTGCAATCCCATATATTTACTCACGTCTGACTAAAAAGCTGCCGACTACAGCAGCTACAATATCGTTAGCAGTCTCCCGAGAGTCGCGACAACAATGTGCTCAATTTTTCGGGCGCTGTTCAAGGGTGCGATTCGATTCCGGACAAACTCGACGCTCGGGGCCCGTGGCGCGGGCGAGACGCGCCCTTCGTGCAAAGACTCCCGGACGACGACGCCTAAGGGCGACCTCGCCAGATGTCTGGATGTACGCTCCGGCGAATTTTCCGGCGAAACGCCGTAGAAACGAAGCTGCACCGAGGTAAATACGCGTACACACAGGCGCACATCTCGAACGTGCGGCGGACAAAAGCGAGACAATTTCGAGCGACTGCGAGCGTGAAAAGGTCCGGGTAAATACCGAGGATTGTTCCCTCGTCAAACCGCATGAATAAATAATAATGCGCCCGCGCGAGCAGAGGGACGACGCCCTCAGCCGGTGTCTCTATACAGTCATCGTCTCTCTCTCTCTCTCTTCCCGCCGGCGGAAGGGAAAATATAAATATTTCTATTAAATCCTCCTTAAAACGATCCACAGCTCCATTCAGTCGGTGCTTGAATAGTCCTCGGAAAGCGTACCTGTTCTTCTCGCTCAATCCGTTAGCGCAACAATGCTGGTGTGTACCATGATGTTCCACGACGTCTCCCTTTCTCCTTTCACGAATGTAGAATTCGATATTTGAAGTCGATTTTTTCTCGACAACAATCGACGACTAGCAGTCGATCAGTTTTAGTTAAATCGTTTCAAATTTTCTCTTTTTGTGAAAAAGTTTTACACGCGGTTGCACGCTAAAAGGATGTGGTTTTTCTTTAATTTTGCACTACTTTTTTACTTTAACGCGATTTTTACCACACGATTCTTCCAACAGATTTTTTTTTTCTAAGAATTTCTGTTAAAGCACCGGCACAATAAATGTTTCCTTTTTTAAATCACGTTAAAATTAGCATATAATGCGCACAGCGCGGCGCATAATAAACGTATCAGGCGAGTAATTAAAAGAATTTCGAACAATGTCGGCAAAATTCGCATGCGCAGGGTCGGCTTTAACTCATGCAAATTTAAGTCGCGTTTAAATTTTAAATCAAGTCATTAATAAATTATCCGCGCCGCGTGCGTCGGTCTTCGTGTAATTGTGTGGACAAATTGCACCATGGAAAAAAAGATCTTAACACACACAGTGCTTTCAAGTCTGTTACATTTGAAGGAGAGATTAATTTAAATACACCTACAATGGAAAGTGTTAGACGAGCGTCACGCAGGAAACGTGTTTCTCTTGACACGTTTCAAGTGTTTTAAATAAAAACAAAATCGCTTTTTCCAACGACCAGTATGAACAGAGAAACTTGTAATTTTTTCATCCTTTTAATTATTTTGAAAAAAAATATCTACTCTTTGTACGCGATTGATTCGATTATCGAAGCGTCTCTCACTGCTAATGAATTAATTGTCGATTTATCAGATCTCGTAATATCACAGACGCGGCACATAAATCGGTAGCAATCGGGATCGTCAAGGCGGCTAAATGGTTCACGTTGTTGAAAGGGTTGAGTCCCGGGCCTGTCGGAAGGAGAGAAAGGAGAACCAGCCGAGACGTGCCGGGCACAATAAACGCCTCGTCGAGCAGGTTCACCTATTACGCCAAGATAGGTAACTCTCGTTTAATGCACTTCCGTCGAGCGTGAAGTTCTCTGGCCGGTTGTTTGTATGCACGATGCAGTCGATCCTCTGATCCTCTGATCCTGCCCTCTTCACCGCGAAGCCGCTTGCCGATTGCTTGGTTGATAAGTCCGCGTTGAGTCCGCGCAAAGTGCAATCTCGACTAAAATTTTCGCGATATCTGTTGACATATTTATGGCAATTAGCAATTAATGTATTAGAAAGCACAAATTCTGGCTTATGAACATTTAGAAAATATTTAAATATCAAACAGAGAAATATCAGAGAAGATCGTTCAAGTTCAAAAGAATTATTTTGTTTAATACATATTAAAATCTGCGAATTTGTCAAGTTACAAAGTACAAAGTGGATATTCTGATGCGAACACCTTGCGTATCTCGTTTCTAGACGTGAGAATTCGAAAAAGTTAACATTACGCATATCGAGTGTCAAGTAGCCGAGATAAGATTGCGAGCTGAGAGAATAGTGCTGATAAGTGCACTATAACAACGAAGAAAGGAAGAAGCCTTGCTACCGTTCGGAGCCGCTTTAACATTCTTTCGCTAGCGGTGATGGCATTTCCTTTCCCTTGTGCTTGGTCGATCTCATCATCTAACCGGGCATCCAAGTTCTTTGACAGAGAATTTCTTTGTCCTTAGTTCTCCTCTCTCTCTCTCTCTCTCTTTTTCTCTTTCTCTTTCTCTATATCTCTATGTTCTTCAAGCAATATCCCATTTTCCTTCTTCTCGCAGCTTTCGTTCGCGCGGGCCCGAGAATCGCCGTTTTCTTTGAGAACTCCGTTACTCTCCGCTATACTGTAAGAGGGTTTATATTTCAAGGACTCTCCTTACGCGCTAAGGAATCGCTTTTTAACAGATTGTCGACCGGGCCGGATCATATTCCGATGCAGCGAACACGCTTCCGACGCGCTGCTCATCCCGCCGCGATTCGTAACACGCTATCGAATTCTTCTTTGTTACATCGTAAAACGCATTATTAAAGGGCGTTTTCTATCCGTTCAACTCTTTCGCCACGGTCTGTTGACCACTTTCGGATGATACTTCCTTTCTGTATTTTCTGTCGTGTTTGTAGAAAGAAGTAGTGTACTTCACGTGGAAGGAAGAACGATGTAGTTTTTATTTAAAAAAAAAAAAAAACTCCAAATACACACGCAATACGTATTACTATACGTGCTCTTTTCTGTGCTTCATTCAAATAAGTATAATAATTATTGTAAAAAAATGATATTATATCTCGCGCTGCAAAAGTTGTATATATTTCTGGAAAATCTTTTTCTATAAAGTTTCTGTTTTGCAAAAGAAGTTGTGTAGAACGGTAGCGCCAATTGAAATCTTCTATGTAAAATATGAAAATATTAATTAATATGAAAATATATTGTACTCTGGAATATTAAAAAGTTTATAAATCTAGTTTATAAATCTGTAAATTGATTATTTTACTTGTATATTATAAACATCTTATTTTGTTTTTTTTTTTTTTTTAATACGAGTCGATTGGGACTAAAAAGAAGTCAATCGATTGAACTGAGATAGAAAACTTCCACCTTTTCTGAACTCTTTCTTAGTTTCGTGTAATAAAGGCACGGTGTGTCACGTGCCACGTGCGCGCGACTTCGTTACACACTTACGCGCGTGTTTCTACATACGCTCTTATTACTTGTATTACTTGTAATAGCGAAGTTACGTAATTTGAATGAAAAGCACGTAGCACTCATATATTAAATATATCTTTTACGTGTACGTATACTGTGAGAAGATTGTTCCGAAGAGATCGACTTTTATACTATCGCGAGGAAATTTACGAGGAAATGACTGAGTGCTTCCCGCTATACTGCAGTGCATTTTCCATCGTATCGAAGTAATATCGCACAACCGTGATCTTACAGATGCACGATTATGTAACAATATTTGAGCGTGTGTACGTGCACGAAAATTGCACGTCGAGGAAGTCAGCTTTGATTTTTACATAGCTTCGGAATAATGTACAAATTCAAAGCGCGGAAATTGATTCTACGCGAAAAGAACTCAGCTTTTTTTTACGTACATAATACAAAATCGCTTTTGTAAGATATAACTTTTAGTGTATTCACGTATTTATGGAATTTTCTCTCGTGCATGTGGAAGTTACGTTGAATGTTGAAGACACGGAAGTTCTATCGCAGATTTCGAGTTTGGTGAAATACACACAATCGAAAGGTAAACTTTTGTTCTCGTGTTTCATTCTCCTGAGTTTAATTTTTACGTCTAACAATTCTCGAGTTTTAAAGCTTAATTGATTTGTCTTTTAACTTCAACTCGTAAAATTACAAGTATTTATCACACCTTTTGTAAATACGATTAGTATTGTCTTCTTCAGCTCTGTTTGAAATACGTCTGAGAATGTTTATATCGAAAACTTATCGATTATTCGGCAATGGCAATTCTTTATAATATGCCTAAAAAATTCACTTTTCATAAAATTTATAAAAGTCGCGCGAACTTCGAGCTCATAAAAGCGGCCTAGTTTAAACACTTCTCCGGAGTCCGCCATCGGCTATCAAAATGCCTCGAGGAAACTTCCGGAAGTTTTGCAAGAATAAATTAGTTAATTTAAAAGTTATCGCGCTGCATAACGTCGAGACTCACACACCGAAACAACGAGATAATTGTTTATTCAAAATGTTTCAAGAATAAAAGACACCGCGTTGACTATCTCGTTCTTTCTCTATGTTCCATTCTATAGTTTTTTTTAGTAAATCTATAAAAACAAATCCGTTGTTATTAGATTTTACACGTCTTTTACAAAGAAGTATTTTGTTTTGTGAAAAAGTATGTTGTGCAAAGACAACAGAAAAATGTTGAAACTTCAACGACTAATTTACAGTAATTTACAATAAAATTAATTTGACGCTGTAAAATTACATATTATTAACACAAAATGTATGAAGTTTTAAATTATTCTCTCTGAATATTTCTACGGAATAATCGATTTTTAAAAATAAAAACCTTCATTGGTTTTATACTTTTTCAGTGCCTATTTTCAATAACGTTCCTTTGAATGAGTTTGTACGTCACACGGGTTTCAATTTCTAAAACCCTGTTAAATCTCTTTCGGTTTTCTATGTGAATTTTTCATACGGGTCAGCATTTTTATCCCATTTTGCTCTTCAGAACGTCTATCAGTTTCTCGTGTTCCCTAATTTAATCTCGTTTTCGCCTAACGACCTATCTTTTCTGACAGAACGTTTTCACAAAAACATTTTAAATACTAAAAAATTTATTATAAAAAAATATATAGTATTTACACATACTGAGATTTTTGAAACACTTGTGTGTGCAACACAGAAATTTGATCTAAATACATTTTTACATGTCTTTGTATCTATCTCTCTCTCTCTCTCTCTCTCTCTCTCTCTCTCTCTCTCTCTCTCTCTCTCTCTCTCTCTCCATCGCTTTCTCCACAGAAATCGATCGACTTTCAATCGCAGTTGACCCTAGCGTGATCATACTACGATTACCGATCGGTGCGTGATATCTTCGCCGGCTACTTTGAGCGATTCCGGAGTTATGGGCTGAAGATTAACGCGAGTGATGTTAGTGCACCTGCTCCCCAATCCTCGTGCATTGCACAGAGTTTGCGGAACGCGCATATACGCGTGTACACACGCCTACGCTTCGCGCGCGCGAGCATTAACGCTTCGGTACGGAAATACACACATATAGATATATATCACGTAGTGGAGCGGATATTTGAAGATTCGATACTGTTTCGATTCTTGTCATATTTGTAAGATACATCAAAATCATTTATTTGTCCATTAAACGAAATTTTTTCTTAACGATGATAGTGCGTTTGCACAATTTAAAGAACAAATATATTTTTTTCTTATTAATATCTGATTATTTATACTTGTTTTCTGTTGATATTCTATATTATTTTCAATATTTCTTTAGTTTTATTTATTTTTTTGTAAGTTGTATTCACAAAATAGGTATATTATTTTGTTTTCTAGCAAAATACATTTGTGGAAATGTACGATTTGTAAAATATGTAAATCTTATTATTCCTGCCTTTCAATAAATGGCGCGGGTGGCGCTTCAGAGGTGCTTAAAATTGCTGAAGAATCTTGAATCGCCTAAATTTGAAGTCAAACGACTTTAGCCTCGATTCCGAATTTCTCGCTTCGTGCCATTTTAATGTCACGTCTTGGTATTCAGAGGAGAGAAGGGAAGAGAGTGAGTGAGTGAGTGAGTGAGTGAGTGAGTGAGTGAGAGAGAGAGAGAGCTTCGATTAAAATTTCCGCGCTGGTTGCTGCATAATTCGCGGCGAAGCGACGGCGCGTTCGAAAGTGCACACGTACATACACGCTGCAGCGACTTACATCACTAGCTTACACGAACTCGGGTTTCCTCGCGCGCTTGCGCCTTTAAAATAATATTTTACCGGGATTATTGTCGATGGGGGAAATGGTAAAACAGCTTACGCCTCGCACTTGAGCGGGCAGAGGCATTATGCAAACCGAGTTCACCCCTCGTCTTCCATCACCCTCCCTCTGCCTCTCACTCGGATCAGTAGAAGATTCTATCTCTTGCTCGCGCACTTTACCCACCCGCCCGTTCTATGCTCGTCCTTCTCTTCAACCCTCCTCATGTC
Organism: Pseudomyrmex cubaensis; assembly: GCA_014825685.1. Classification (NCBI taxonomy): domain Eukaryota; kingdom Metazoa; phylum Arthropoda; class Insecta; order Hymenoptera; family Formicidae; genus Pseudomyrmex; species Pseudomyrmex cubaensis. The sequence goes on along the minus strand of QVOA01007782.1, from coordinate 1,395 downwards.
TTTGGACTCTTCGCGCCCCCGTAAATCCTTTCGCTCGCGTCTTTCGCAATGAGGTTCCTCGTTAGGTGAGGAAGCTCACCCCTAGAATAAAACTCCGGGAAAACAGTACGCTTACGATTTTGTATGGACGACTTCCTGGATACCGTGACGAGTCGACATTACGCTTCGCAGCAACCGTATTGAACCGCAACGTAAAATACATAGAAATGTGATATGTATATTTTTTAGTAAATTTTTGCGGTCACAGTTTTTATTTTATTCTATTGTTTTTTATTTCAATTTATCAATACTTGCAATTTTTGTACAGTTTTTTGTGACTTTTCAAGCAATGTTACAGTTTGTAAAAATTTTATTGGTAACTTTATTTTCTTGATATCGAAGTACCGTTTTTCACTACGGTGTTGATGTTTTAAATCTTTGCTTATGTTTTCTGGGGCGTCCAAGTAGTTACCTGGAGATTTCCAGAAACCACACAAGATACGTTCTCCATTGACTTTTGCAAGCTCTCTCTCCCTCTTCTCTCTTCTCGCCAGGATCGGTCCCCGCCAATCCGAGGATTTTGCTCGTATTCCCGCGACAGCTACGTAACGCGGTGCTCCTCGTTAGAAAAGAAGCTAACCGTCATGGCGTTCGGTGAGAACGAGGTGCCGTCGTCATGGTTACCGGAAGCCGGGAGCTGATGTAGGGAGCAGGTGCTTCCAAGTTATGATTCGACGTGTTGAAGACGCGATACATACAGAGCTGGACAAGATTCTTCGACTTGAATTTCACCTGTCAACTTGTTCTCAGAATATTTTAAAAGATGTGCATGAAATGCACGGTAAAATTTCATACTAAAAATTTGCAGCTCGGTTATCAGCGTCAGTTTTCTCTTTTCGAGTTCTCAGCAGAAATTTTATTTAAGACACACAGCAAAGTAAGAAATGCTTTAAATTTTGGATTAACTTCAGAGAAAAAGAGAGAGAGAGAGAGAGAATAGTACATAGCAGAAGTTTAAAAATTAGTCTGACATTAACCTTTGTTCTAAACTTTATGTTGAACTAAAAAAAGTTCGAGTTGAAAGATAAGAGAAGGTACTTAAACTTTCCTTAAGACAGCTCAGTTTCGTCTTTTAGTTTCCTCACTGAAAGCAGAAAGCAGCGCAAACACACAAATGTGAATATTTGAAGATGTGAAGAAATTGTTAGTTACAATGTACATATTTGCTTTTCTCTAATTTTACTCAAAAGTTTTTTTTTTTTTTTATTACTACGTATGGCTTCAAGTTTTATGTGAAACTTAGAGAAATGGAAGGTGAGAGAAAGAACATAATACATTTATACATCGATACACACACATACATGTACTACGCAATGGCGCTGGCGTATTTATCCTGGCGGTGACAATCCATCGACG
>QVOA01007781.1:0-21647 GCA_014825685.1 Pseudomyrmex cubaensis | reverse complement strand
TATTTCCTAAAATATATTTGTATAATTGCACATTACAATTTTAATGCAAGATTTCGTCATATAATTTTGTAAATGGTGTCCTATCAGGGCAAATTCGACAATGAATCCACCAGGGATAAGTCGGTTTATACTTGTATATAAGTAAAATTAAAAAGATACGATAGAGGTTAAGCTATTTGATAAAATCCAAAAGAGTGAATAATTTCACTTCTTTCGAAAAGTGAAAGTTTCACTCTTTTCGACTGGCAGTATTTTCATAATTGCTTGGAATGACATTTTACTCCAAAAGAGTGAGATCTCTCTCCAAAAACATTTAGAGAGATTCAAACGTTGTTTTATTCGAACTTTAATTAATTAATCGTGCATATAATTTTTCGTTACGTATGTTGCGCGACGTTCCCTCCGGCGACCTCGGTTTTTTTGCACAACTTCGGATATCTGTTGTACTTGGCGTAATAACAGTCGACGTACTCGAGAACGACGGTCTCGAGATCGATATTGTCGCATATGTGAACGTCCCGCGAGAGCTGAGCTTCCTTGAAGAGATGCTCGGCGGAATTGCAGTACCTGAAATAAGAAAAAAAAAAAAAATAACTTTCACTCTCGCATTAGGCCAATCGATGGCCGAGCGCGAAAATATCTCGTGTCATTTGCTCACCCTTGCTCCCGCAAAAAGGCAACAATGAGATAAAGAAGATGACGCCGACGCTCCTGGACGCGTTTCTCCTCCTGTTTAAATCAATGTGTTCATTTTCAAATCGTTTAGCTGCAATTAATTCCCGTTTGAAAATAACTGTAGTGTGAATTAAAAAAAAAAAAAAGAGAGAACTAATGTCCTTTACGATTTAAAAATCATCTCAACTAAGGCGCACAGTGGGACGCTATCGTGGCGATGTTTATCGTAGCGATGGAAACCAGGCGGCTGGCCTGGTGTTGCTTTGCCGTGATCTGATGATCGTGACATTTAAAAAAAACAGAATGTCGAGGGAATATCGAGTTCAACCAACACCTTGTTTTGTAAGATTTTTGTTGATCGTTTTTTATCTCTCTCGTCTTTGTCTCTCTCACCTTCTCACGCGCCAAATGAGCAGCACGGCCGACAACCCCGTTCAACGAGAGGCAGTCATTCATGGTCGCGTTTGAAGAAATTACTGAAATTACTTTATCTTCTTGGAACGCACACACACGCCCGAGATATGCTGCTGAAACTCGCCCGGGTTAATTAATCCTCCTCGTGCGCCGGAACTCGCTCCTTTTGGTTAGTTGACGCCCGCTTGTTTGAAAAGAAAAGGAAGAGAATCCTGCGGTTGCTATGACGATGTCGGCGCAACGCGGGGCGGCGGCGTTTCCAAAGTCGTAATCTGAGAATATCAGCGGAAATGGGGACACGTCAGTAGAGACGAGTCACGTTTGTCGCAACAAATACTACAATTAATTTTGAGTTTTAACCCTTTATTGCCCGAATTTTGTTTTCCGTGACTGTAAAAACATTTATGTAACGTAAAACCAACAACTATCGAAATATTTTTTATCCCCATTTGTACCGATGTTAATCTTTTATGTCTTCGGACCGAATGGTCTCGCGGAGGTCCCGAGTTCTCGAATCCGCACGGTTTTTCCCGGGCCCGGTCTCTTACGGTTGGAAAGCGAACTGCGTAAATATTGATAATAACATGTAAAAGGTTTTAGCCGTCGTTTATTAAAAAGTTTTATAAATAATCTCTTATTTTTCGCCCCTGCGGCGGGGGCGTAGCCCCCCTCTGCCTACACACGACACGAAGAAAATGGAATCGAAAAATAAGAGTTTATTTATAAAACTTTTTTTGTTCATAACTTTTTAATGAACAACGGCTAAAAATCTTTTGCAAATCACTCAGAACAATGTCCTTGACAACATATGTGAAGCTCAAGTTGATCGGAGGGTGGTCCGTTATTGCCAATATCGCGAATTGAATCAGGCCTCTCCAAATAGTACAAAAATATATATTTTTAAGCAGTACCGTCCGGTTGCGAGTCAGCCAGCGATTTTCCGACATCTTTTGTTTGAAGAGTTCCGATTTATAACAATTAGGTGCCACTTCCGGCATTGACTTTCTATTTTTGTAAAATATTTAGGTATTTCACATAACATTTTAGATTGAAAAATAATTAATATAATTAAAAAAGAAACATCCAACATGTACGTCTTATTTGAATTGAACGAATTTCTTGGAGTAGTTATGCGACTTTTTAATTTCACTTTGAAATTTTCGCTACGCGGCGACATTTAAGCGGTTTTCTCTTTTTTAATAAAAACCATATTAAATATATTTATCACACAGAGAAACGTCTTTTGACTTTGCACCTATTGGCTTTCAGTCTCTGTTCCTTATATACTTGTGTTCTCAAAATTAGTTTTAGCAATTCCATTACGCGCTTCCTTAATTGAAAGGAGCGCGCGACTAATTGAAAATATCGCATGACGACGACTACAGTTGCTATACGAAAGTTCGGGTCTTTTTTTTTTTTTTTTTTACGTTGCCGATAGCGACGGTGATAGGTGCGTTGCGCTTCCATGGGGGTGGCTTCCTCGCGATGTGGTTGAAGAGAGAGGAAGGGACGAGAGAGGAATGAGGAAGAGGGAGACCCGAGGCGCGGTGCATGGAAAGTGTTCGATCGACCTGCGCGAGAGAAACGAGCGCGTACTGCGACAGAGTTCAGGAGTTCAGTCAGTCGGTCGGTGCCGCTGCGAGTAACTGCATCGCGTTGAGCTTCTTTGCGGTCTCGCGAGAAACACGCAGCCGGTGCACATCTGCACACCCCCTCACACACACACACACATACACACACACATACACACATACACACGCACACACACTAACCCTTTTTCTCTTTTCCACCGTTACTCTATCCCGTCCGCAAAATAACTCGCTTTTCTCTTTTCACGAAATAGATCGCGTAATCGCGTTCGAGATATCCGGTTTCAGTCATCATCGTGCGTGATCTTGTTGGAGAGGAGAAGAGACGTGAAACACACGTGCACGCGAGAGAGCAACGCACGAGGGACGATGTAAAAAAGGGGGTGGTTCAAGCGGTGCGCGATGCAGCACGAAGGTAGAGGTACACCCCTTTTCTTCAACCACCCCACGCTCGCTCGTACAGTGCACAAATTACTATGCGGATTTATTTCCGGCCGGCCTGGATAACGGACGGCCACCCGTTGCATGGCGAACTCGCTCACAAATTGGTCCCCGTTTCTCCCCCCCTTCACCCTGTGTCGACTGTGAACTTATTATTATTACAAACGGTAATCGTCGGAAGCTCGTGACGTCAGTCCTTGGCGCGCTCTTGGTTGATCGGCGATGCGGTTTATTAGAACCCGCGCGCGATTTCGTGACAAGCAAGAAAGCGTGTGTCGTTGACATCATTTTTTTTCTCGCGCGAATTCTTTTTTTTTTTTTTTTTTTATTTCGAGAGTTAATTTCACGACTTCTCGTTTGGTCAACGCGATTTGCCGCACACGTATTATTAATTTTTAACACAGATCTCTGAGAGCGCTGGGAGAAATTTTTCACTTACTTTTATAACGTAATAGCAGAAATCGAAAATGTTTTGGAAATTTACCGAAACGTTTACAAATCCGCTCAACCGCGACATTATATCCTATTGTTCTGATATGAATTCTCCACCATTGTGCGCGAATTTCTTGAATTATACGAGGCGAACATACGTGATTCATAATTAATTGCCGATATTAATTCTTCAACAGCCATTTGTCATTTATTATTGCTTTATTACCTGTCAATCAATCGATATCGCGCAGAGATCCGCTCTTTGTGTTTTAACCGGAAAATCAGTTATGTTCCGAAAACATCAATTTTATTCGTTGAATTTTAATTTAAAAAAATTTCCAATATAAGTCACTTAAAGAAAAAAAAAACAAACGCAAGACCAGTTTGAAGTTTGTTTAAATTGTAAGAATAAACCTCTACGATTATTTATAGTCGCGCGCGTCTATATGTTCGCGTTGCCAGCCAAGAAAACTTGCGCGGAACTAAGAACTTCGATTCTACAGCACTACACATTTTTTTTATTTATTTATTTATAAGCAAACGGGGGAGGGATATAAAAGCAAAAACGAGAAAATAATTACAGCCGGTTGGTAGAATCATTAAAAAGTTTTTTCTGTGTCACGTAACTTCTCCTTAAAAATTGAACGCTTTTTAAATTCTTATTCTCGCATTATCGTTTATTCCGCAATATGTCGCGTGTGTGCGAGGGGGGGGGGTGCATGCGACAGATGTATTTGCTGGCGTAGATATCGGTTTTTGCGAGTGTTTCACTCTGGCATATCTTTGCGTTGTAATTAGATGAAGGAAAATCCGCGCGAAAGCCGCTGATTGAATCTACGCTATATATACACGCACACAGAGCAATTCAAACACGAAGCAAACGTGACGCGACGAAGTTTGTCTTTGCATGCGCGAAATCCCGGGATTGTGTGCGGCAGCTTTTGAAATACGCATCGTTTTGACGATCGATCGCGGGAAGAGCTTTATCCGCGTATTTTCGCATGACCTTACTCGGTTAAAACGACAAAAAGTCCGCGGTTTGCGCACCGGGAACTTTTAACGTAATTTCCGACGTAAGTTCCGATCTACGCTCCATCTACACGGACACGCAGAAATGGAATTTCTCAATCGGGGGGGTTTCCGCGTTGCGTCGCGAACAAATTATTATTTTGCGCGTCGAAAAACACGTCAGAACCAAAAACAAATAAAAAAACAAGGTTTACCGCTTGCAATTATTACATTTTAATTCTCCGATCGCTAATCTTCTTGGCACGTTAAACAAATCCATTTACACCCCCGTGTAACACTTGGCAGTGGCGGAACGCGTTGCGTCAACATCGCAGAAAGCTGGCTATATCTCGAACTTGGACTCGGGTTGTAGTTTTTTCGAGAAGAAAAAAGCTTGTCGGTGAAACAAAAAAAAAAAAAAATCTTGGAATGCGGAACTCGTGAGAGAAACTTTCGCCAATTTTGGAGAAATGGTTTGATTTTAATATACAATTCTGATCACACACATATATATCACATATATTTTATATATTTATTACGAGGGGAGATCTTATATTTTTTTTAGGAATATTTGTAAACAATTGAAAAGTTTTTAAAGGATATTGCTTATGTCGAATCTTTGCGACACAATTAAAGGGAAGATATACAATAATAACAGTACTAGTCTTTGTGTGATAAACATATTTAGGATTCGTAGAAATAACAAAAGGCGCACGACTGTTAAACAACAAATTTATTTTACGCAAGGAATCGAGATGCGCGCGTCGCGCATTCAATTGCGAAAATAACAAAAAGCGCATGATTGTTAAACAACAAATTTATTTTACGCAAGAAATCGAGATACGCGGGTCGCGCATTCAATTTATCAATTTGCAGGCAAAGCGCATTCTGTTTGAAGGTTCGAAGTTCCCGGAGGCAAGGACGCGCTGTTTACGCACTGCGTGATAATCGTCCGCAGCGGTTAATAAAGCCATTCCGGTCGTGATCACGAAGCTATTCCGTGTTTCTCGCGAATTTCGTAATCGCTCTTTAAGGTCGCGATGGCAATTATCGCGCGGTTACGATCCATTAGAGATCCTACGCAAAATTGACTTAATATAGTGACAAATGTATCCTGATTCTATCGCATAGGCAACGTGTTCCTGCTGCAGTCAGTGCACGAGCGGAGGTCGCCGCATTAGTTCGGGGACGACGTTTCGACGCCGAACGAGAGAGAGACAAACGTTGCGACTTGCGTCCGAGTACGTCCGCATCCCCCGTTTTTTTTCGAGGCGAGACCAACCGGCAGATCATGACGAGGTCCTCCGTTATCCTCACGTGGACGTTCTGTTTGTCCACGCTTTTGTCTCTACCAGCGAGAACAAGTAAGCCGCGACACAAAACAAACTCAATAAGTTAAACTCAAGTCAGAGCACAACAAGTACACGAGCTGTGGTTCATCTCTTTTTCTCGAAAAGTAGAGAAATAATAGAAAATACTTTTTCAAGTCAAGCGTTGTCACGCATTTGCAATCAAATCAATTAAAAATCGCGATTCGACAACGTTATTCTTGTGCGCGAGCCGTAAAATAAAATCTCTTCAAGATGAATAAAATCTCGTCAGGATAATTTTGCAAAATATTGTCTGCGCAAGAAGCCCGGGATTCAAACGCTTTCCTCTTCATTAAACCTCCCTAACTGTCTCAATCATCGAGAGAGAACGCGGTAATTAAAAACCGTTAAACGAGTTAGAACTTTCGCATAAGTCCTGAACGCGAATTTAATTTGCGATTATTGACAGTCTCTCTCTCTCAACTTCAAACGGATCCTCCGCGGTTAATTGGGGAAGGGAGAGGGATGTGCACATCTCGCGTAAGCAGAAAGACCGGGATTTATCGCGAAAAACCGGGTCACACGTCGCCACAGATCGGGAACGTGAGAAATATCGTGAAAAAAAAAAATGATTTTCAGGCGCCCTCGAGGAAAACTGTACGGATTTTCAGGGCGGCACCGTCAAACACGGCCTCCTCTACGTGCCGGGACCTGCAGTTTGCAGCCTCTGCGTCTGCTATCATTCCGAACCGATGTGGTGTCAGGCGATTTACTGCACGCCACCGTATGTGAGTATCGTTCGCAAAGCACCAGTTTGAAAATACATGTCCTTGTTCATTTCCGCGTTCTTATCCTTTTTCTTCCGCAAAATAATTACGATCTATTTAGACCTTGGTAGTTCGGGCAGGTCTTCGTATCAGCAGATAACGCTGTTGCGTCGCCTTTTGAGTCATCGTTACTTCTGTTGTTTAGTTTTCTAGTTTATGTTTAATTAATTTAACATTCGGGGAACACACCTATTTTTTCAATCAAGAAGAACACTTTGGGTCAATTTGACCTGAGTTCACTTTTTGAGATGCTACCATTTGAAATGCACCTATCCGATTGGCTTGAAAAAATTTTCGGATATATTTTGAACATTTTGGAATAAGCCTATAAAGTTTAAAAGTGTTGTTAACATTGTAAAAAACATGTTGCAAAAAAAACAATTTTGTAAAAAACAAATTTTGAATAAAAAATCATAATTTTCTTAGTTTTCAATATTTTTGGCTAAAAATGTATATTGATATTCTCAAGAAACCAAAGTCGACGAACAGGGTCAAATTGACCCAGTGTGTTCCCCGAGGGTTAATTGTTGTATTTTACTTTGTAAGGGGTTAATGGTGCTCGATAAATTGTTGTTATTATTGTTGCATAATATAAAATATCTTGCGGAGGAGAGACAATTTGCAATACACCGTAGAATTGCGGGAGAGAGGGAAGTGGATGCAAACAGGGTTGCGTGTCTGAGATAACGTTCGTTTTTTTCATCATGTGCGCTCGTAATGTCACAAGTCACGTAGTGATGCGCGTTCTCTTCGGGACAGTTCGCAAGAGATGACGCGATAGCGATATTTAAATAATAAATTATATCAAGCGCATAATATATAGCACAATATGTTTTTTCTTTTTTTTTTTGTTCAACGAACGCGAGAAAATGTTACAACGCGGTGCACGTAACCACGTGTGTGTCGTTTTTGTTAAAAAAAAAAAAAAAAGTATATTTTTAAGTTTTTATCGCACAAAGATAGCGCAAGACAAAGGTGTGCGGTTGCGGTCGGAAGACGAGAGAATAACCGACGTGTGAATTAAACATGAAATTCGTGAGAAGCTTTTCTCTCTCTCTCTCTGGACTCTGAGGTTTTTTTTTATGAGAGCAGTTTCCTCCTCAATCTCCGTATTTTTTAATTACTGCGCGCGCGGGTTCGGTAAAAAAAAAAGAAAAGTTTTCACTCAACGCGCGGTGATAAACGCAATTTACCGGGATGCAAAAAAAAAAAGAAACGTAACGAAAAACCAAAAAGAAAAAGAAAAAAAAAGAAACGAGCGGCAAGAGGAAGGAGCGGTCGGCGTTCATTTTGCGAATATAATAAATCACATTTCTCTCGGTGACCTTGTAACCCTTGCGCACACCACATACACACACACACACACTCGTTGCTCTAACTGCATTTTAATTATACTCTCTCACGTACTCGCGTCACCGATTAAAATCAATGTCGTACACACGCGCCGCCATCGTCGTCGTCGTCGTCGTTGTCGTCGAAGTAGCGCAAAGTTCCACGAACGGCGGCATACGTGCATCGCGTATACACTTTAATGATCAAGCGGTGATACTGTTTATAATAGCAGACGTGTCGCGAGGGGAGGGAGTTCCGGATCAAGCAACGATCTTTTGACTGTCGGATTATTATTGTGCTATCGGGACAATGTTAATTAGCGCTAATGACGCTGTACACATATACAACGGCAACAATATTATCTCCAATCGGGACGACTATACGCGTGTGTACGTACCGATTCGATATCAAGGAATTGATTTTCAGCCTCTTGCCGTTGTTCTTTTTTTTTTTTTTATCCGTTTAAGTACTTTTTTATCTAATAACTTTTATCTCATTTGCGCTCCTTTCAGGAAGGAAACGAGCGAAAAGACGTCTTTTAATCGAACGCTAATGCGATTGCTCGCCCGGGCAGTTAATAATCACTTTATTAAATTTCCTCCAGCGTGTGCGTGCGTATGTATGCGCGCGCGCGCGCGCGCGTGACCTTACAAGTGCCAGGACAAGTGCCAGGACACGGAGAAATTTCGCGATCACGATTTTTCGCGAGATTTTTCGGGAGCGTGACGTTCGAACCACCTCGAAAAAAAAACAAACTTTAAATATTTTTCATTAACGCGCGTCTGTTTTTTCGAATCTACTGGAGAAAATAATTTTTCAATCGATGATATACGTGGCAATAGATCTTCTTGCACGAACACCAGTTGAACGCGGCGCGTTTGCGTCGACGTTTCCGCGCGATGCGTTTCCGTCTCCGATCCTGTGTGTGTGTGTGTGTGTGTAGGGCAATACGGCCCTACAGCGCGGCCGTGCTGTTTGCACATATGACGAGTTGTTTTTTTTTTTTTTTTAATGTTAAATCCCGTTGCGCGCAATTACAATACCTCTGGCACTTGTTCGAGAAACTCCGGCGCGCCGCGTGCGCGACATATATTTTCCCGACACGGTATATTCGCTCGTTCCACTTACCATTGTTCGGCGGCAGATCCACACGCGCGCGCGCGCGCGCTCTCACACACTTCAGATTAAAACATAACATGTTGTCACACGATATCGATTTTGAGAAATATTATTATTCGACATTTGTTTTTTAAGCAGCGAGGTTTTTCCTCGCGAAATATACTGATCCGCGATTTCTGGTCGCGATTGTTGTTTTTCCGCAGAAATGTAAGAAGTTCCGCGTGGGCGAGCGTTGCTGCGAGTTCGAGTGTCTCGACGACACCGACGACGACGGTCCGGACGTGTTTGCCGTGGATAGTAAGAACGCGGGATCGCCGAGGATCCGAGAGCAGAGTCCTGTCCTATGCTCTGTCCTGTCTCTGCTTACGGGTCTGATCGTGATGCTGATGGTGCCCTAGTTACGATTAGACGAGAGCCACGATCGTCATTGCCGCCGCCGTGGATTTTCCTCTCATTGGAAGAATTCGTCCATTAGTGATATAATGATTCGACGACGACGACGACGACGACGACGACAAGAATTGCACGAGAAAATTCTTCGTCAGCAGGTTTGACTCACACCGCGAATTTCTGTGTTTTTTTTTGGAAGACAAAAAACGACATGTCCTTGATCCCCGTCGTAATTGCTAATTTGCTTGGAAAGTTCGAGCCAAGTGAATAGAGAAAATTCGGATATATATGATATATTGTCGAAAAATATCGACTAATCGGTCGAAGATCGATCGAGCCACTTCCTTTCTTTATTTCTCAAACCAACGATAAACAAAAAAAACACGCGCTTCGAGAAAAGTGTTTTTTCGTAAAAGAAACAAAAAAAAAAAAAAAAGTGTGTGAGCAATGCAATTGTTACTTTGTCGCATACAAGAGAGTGTCACAATCAAAAAAGAAATATGTATATATATATTTTCTCAAGAGATTTATATAAGAATATTTAAATAATCTCTATCTTAGAATTTTTTGATCGCAAGCTCGCGAGGCGCGCGCGAGTAAAGTAACTCTGCTCGATTGTATTTTCTCTTGATCCGCTCTCTTCTTTCGAGAGAGAGAAAGAGAGAGAAAGAGAGAGAGAGAGATCTATTTTTCTTTGCTTCATTCCGTCTTCTGTCAAATTTCGGAGAGATGACAGAGTTCGTTTCGGACGTTTTGGCGACAGAAAACGAATTCCCGAATGTCAAGAAATGAACGTGTGGGTCGCAGTTAGCTCTTGGCCTAACCCACGAACACTCGCATGTCAGCCACTACTGTACACGAAACGTACTTGATCTCGTTTCGGAATAAAATTTATATATATATATAAATGCTATATATGTATATATATATATAGCATTTGTTGTTGAGGAATGTGCGCAATGAGAGAAATTGGGTGTCGGGGCGGATAATTGATTTGGTGCTCGACTCTCGATCGGCTCTCTCGATTTAAATTACGTTCGCGCAATGACGTTTGTGCGAGCTCGTCGGCAAAAACGTTTGGCATTTGATTCCGACGAATGCCTATATATATATATATATATACACACGCACACACAAAACACTTGATGACTACACAGTTAAAAACAGTCTATCAGATTGAGACTATCGCGTGTGGGGGCGCGATACTAATTTTTTTTTTTTTTTTTTTTTTTTTTTTTTTTTTATTGTCGCGAGAAACGATGTAACAGCGTGTCAGACTGAGAGATTGCATGTATGTGCGCGCGGAGGGGGATACAAATCCCTCGTCAACGAATGTCGGAAAGCTCCGTCGTCGAACCGTGTGATATTCCCTTTGTTAACGTCACACTCTCTCTCTCTCTCTCTTCTCTCTTGTTTTTTTTTTTTACTCTGCTATTCTATTGAATCGATTTTACTGCTCATTCACTTCGCTTTGCGCCGGTTTCGAGCCGGCAAACGAGCGCTTTTTAAAGAGAGAATACTCCTTTCTCCCCCTCCCCCGCGCGTCTGTGATTAAACTGCGTGATAAAATCGGAAACTCGTGTGATAATGTTCCACCTGTCGTTCCGACTTCGTTTCGCTCGCTCGCTAACCGTTGAAAGTTCTTTCTCGCCTCTCTTTCTCTCTTCATTTTGCAACAGAGAATTATATGTTTTATAGATTTTGTGTGGAAAATTGTACATCTCTCTTTCACCTAGAGAGAGAGAGAGAGAGTTTAGTTTCAAAGTATTCGATAGATAAACTTACATTGTATTACCCGTTTGCTGAAAGAGCTGATTTTCATGTTTCGTATCTCTTCGACTCCCACATTATATACATATATACATATATATATATGTAGAGAACAATGATTATTCGCGTTTCAATTAACAGCCGGTCACGAATTAAACTTTCGGTTGGCGCGACCTTTCGAAAACGGCAGTAATTAAAGGCCGGATTATTTTCTCACGATAAACATCGGTTAATCGCAATTGCCGCGTTGATACGCGATAATAATTAATTGCACAAATCAATAAGTCGTAGCTTATAAATAGTTTAATGAAACAAGTGGCAAGTAAGACCGGTAGAGCCGAGTTCGGTGTGACCGAGGTGACTTTAAAAGCACAAAAAGAAAAGAAAACAAAAGGATTTTTTTCTTTCTCCGCGTCCACGGAATTCTCTTTTCCATTGCTCATCAACATAGCGCGCACCGTGCATTTTATACATGGCCATTACCACGGCACACGCTCCACTTTCATTTTAAATTTCCAGAGCAAAGCACATCGGGGAATATTTCATTTATTATCAGCATTTTTTTTTTTTTTAATTCTTTTTCGAGCATATTTTAGCATGTATAAAACGCGGGGTTTTCTTGCGTCGTCGTCAATGAAAATTTTATTCTTAGCCGGTACGTGTATTGTAACAATAACTTCGTAAAAATGTAAATGTGAGTTTTCTCGTTTATACTTTTTTTTTCCTGAAACGCATAAGCAAAGTTTACGCGACGCGCGCGCGTGCGCTTTGTGCGTGTAATATGATTATCCAAGTTTATATTAAAAGCGACGTAGACAAGAGACCGAAACTTTGTTATTTTGTTGAGTAGTAATGAAGATTCCGTGAGATATGCTTCAACTTGATCTTGATGTTAAGAGAAATTTACATTTTTCTTCTAAATCTCTGAAGAACAAAAAAAAAAGAATTCGCGTTTTTATCAGGTTTTTTATTTGTTTCGTCTCTTGGAAATACGGAGTCTGCAAATTTAATTGCGATTTATTTTTGACTGCATTTTTATTTGTCTTGCGAAGTTAACGGCAAGAAAGCGAAAATGTTTAATTGACCGGTTTGAATGAAAATGCGAAAAACGGTTCTAAGTAGCGATACATCCGACGCGATAATTAATCAGCTGAGCAGCACAACGGGGGCCACACAACAAGCGTGCTTGATTTTTTTTTTTTTTCACGAAAGAAGGGAAACACACACGGTGCTCTATCTTATTAAATCAGAGTGACGGCGAACATTTCTATGCGAGTTTTCAATATTGCAATTTAACATCCGCGCTCCGTTCCCCCCGTGATATAATTTTTACAGAATCAATTCTCGAATTTTGCGCTTTAATTATTTGACGCGAATTTCTTCGGTCCGAATGCACATTTAAATCTCTGAAATTAAAAAAACGAGGATTTTGCAATCAAACAATAAACAATGACGACACGCCGGCGAACTGCAATGGCGATTATGTGTGACAAATTAATGGCGAGATGTGTACATTAATTAATATAATTGGATGATCGCGCGCGTAATATGTAAAGTTTACATTCGCACATAAACCGATCGACACAAAACTTCTGTTTGATTACACGTGCGATGATTAAAATATTTTATAAAATATAAAAAGAAAAGATTGTTCTTTAATAATAGCTTAGAGTTTTCTTCCGAACTTTTTTAATCGATTGTTGCGGGGATATTTCATTGTCAAATATTTACTTGTGAAAAATCCCATCTTCTCGAAAGAGAGAGAGAGAGAGAGGGAGAAAATTGCGCGGAAAATAGAGAGGAACAACGCAAGAACACGCAACGTGAGAGAAGATGTTGCTTTGGAAGAAATTTTCAGTTGAGATTTCGCTCGCTTTGACACATACAGGGTATTCGCTACGAATCGACCACAACGCCTAAAAAAAAAAAAAAAATAACTTGCGCGTGCGTTACGTGTATATATTACATACGTAGCCTAATTTACATACACGTCTTTTGCTTCGCAGATTTTAGCTGCTCCTCCCCCCTCCCCCTCGTCTCCCCCCGTAGTTGCTCGCGATCGGCTCGCCAATTCGCTTTTTTTGCGGAGGAGACGTTTCCAGACAGCACAAAGGCCAAAAGACAAAAGATCTTAAACGTGTCCAATTGACAATAAGACGATTTTCAAGTCGTCTCTTAAGACGATCCGTCGCTGTCTGGATTTGTGCGATGTCTGTGTTGCTAAAAAGCGACTCATTAGACGACCGTCGTCGCGCCGTTTTGTCACACCGTGACAAACGTCAGCGGCAATCTTTCAATCGCTATCCATCCATTTAAGAATCATTAAACATCCCCGCAATTGAGCCGCTCTCTCGGTATTGAAGCAAAGCGCGGATTATAATTCCCGGCAGCGTGTACACGACGCAAACTAGATCACGACGATGAGATAGGAGAATATCCTCTTCAAAGAAATGCCCGAGTCCGCTTCTATAGTGTAGTACGCTCGCAAGTTATCAGCGACCGCTGAAGACAGAGGCGGCGTCTCTCGTGCCGACGAAGATCGTAATATTTATGTGTATCTCGAGCGACTTGCATCTGAATAAAAAGAGCGTCTTATTGCCAACTTGAGGTTTGCGCGACAAAAATCACGAGCGCGACAGAAGGAATCTTCCAGCTCGCACAAGTGTAACATACACACACACACACACACATTCAATATGTGCGCTGAACCGAATATAATCTAATTTCCGATACACGTAATCTCTCGATCTTTTGTCGAAAAGTTCTGTCGGACAATTTTACATACACTCAAAAAAATTGTTCACATTGAAATATATACTTTTTTGCGTCTAAAACGCTTTTTCGAATTTTTCCACTAAATAAAAAAAAAAAAAAAAAACTATTTTGAAGCTTTCGTACATGCCTCCAATATGCACACGTTGGATATTCCGATGAGCGGTTAAATACAACGACGTTAGAGAGTGAATTGTTTGATGCTCCGCTTGGGGATGAGAATAAGACGTGTAGTGATGTTGATGATTTAGCTGGCGACAAAATGCGCAATAATCCCGCCATTGTACACTTTTTGCTCTTTCTCCCTCTTCTATCTCGACTCACCCCTCGGCGGAGAGAAATTATTGCATAATCGACCAATTTCTTCTAAGCTTACAATTTTAAAAACGTTTGCAAGGAAATAAAAAAAAACAAAACCAAAAAAAAAAAAAAAACAGTAAACAAGTGCGCGAGTGCGAGTGCGTGCGTGTACCTGCGTGTACACTCATTTCAATGTAAATATGTAGTTAAATTTTAATATATATATATATATATATTTAACACGCGCGTATATGAAAAATTACTTTTGATCGTAATTGTGTCTTGTAATGATCAAGAGGGGCCTTTTATGTATATTATATTATTAATATTTAAATAATTATTCGAAAAAAAAAATTCCATACGTACGCATATATATTATGAGATTATAATAAAATTTATTCCAAGTTGCATACACACACACACACATACACAAGTCGGACAAAACAATCGGAATGCGATACAACTCCCTGTTTTCAATTTCTTTCTTGCGACTCTCCTTGAATTAACCAAGAGTTTACGTCATAAACCCGTCGTCTTTCGTAGATGTATCGATATAGTGGGTAAAAGTGTAACGTTTAAGACCAAAAAAAAGAAGCAAGAATTGATACCAAAGAATGTTACAAATTAATAAAGTTTATTCACCGGACCTCGGCTATTTATGATGTGCATACATGTGTGGATACGCTCATGTGTTCCCAACACACACGACGAAATATCAAAGTGAAAAATTTGAAATGCTCATTCGTACACAGTTCATCGGCGTGAAAAAAAAAACTGTGCCTTGATAACGCGCGAAAATGTTTCTCTTCAATCTTTCTTTTTCCAAACGGTGTCGTACAAGTCGGTGCGACGTTGACTGAACGTCGGAATTTGCGCTCTAACTTCATCCACGACTTTCAAATCTGTAATAAACATATTGCTTTGACACTTGCTGCGCCCCCGTCCAAATTTTATACTCGACAACATTACGGAGAAATCAAAGAAATTTTTCGACAATATTAAAGACATTAGGTTTTAAAATATTCACAACTTAAAAAAAAAAAATTATTATCACTCCGATATACACAAAATGGCTGCTATTGATTTCGTTTATACTCCACGGCCTCCACGGCGCGCCAGAATTAATTACCTATATCTCGGATCATCATATCCTCCTCGGCATCCAACTCGCCAAGTATTTCTGCCCAAGGGTTGGTTAATTGAGTATGCCCGTAAGCAACGTACCCGGGCGGCGAACCACGTGCCGGTGATACACAGGCAACGTATAATTGATTGTCGTTTGCTCTGGAACGCTGCAGCAACGACCAATGCAGCGGTCCGGTGGTCATGTTGAATGCCGCCGGGTATATCAACATTTGGCAACCTGATATTGTGTAGATTGTGAGATCAAAACAAAAAAAAAAAAAAAACGATGCCGATAACAAAATGCGTTTGTCATCGCTTATTTATTTTTATAATTACGTCGAATTGAACTTGAATATTTTTCTTTTTTAAAATAAATACAGTCTGTTCACCTCTGTTTCTATATATCCGTGCCAATTCCTCGAATCTGATGTCGTAACAAATTCCGATGCCAATTTTGCAGCCCTTCGCCTCGAAAATGGTGAGAGTATCGCCGGGCGATAGCGAGTCGCTCTCGCGGAAAGTGATTTTCCCTTTAACATCGATGTCGAATAAATGCAACTACAAACAGAACACTCGAGATTACGCCAATTCATCAAGATCTTAAAAAAAAACAAAACAGTAAGAATCATTTCGCGCACTTTTTTAACACATTTCTTAATTTATATTAAATATTTGTACGTAGAGAAGACAATTTTGAAGCAATTTCAAAAGAGAAAATAATTTGTCATTGGACAACACTCAACATTTTGACTATTTTAAATATTTTCGAGAACGTTTCTCTCCGCAATATATATTCTTGGCATGTTCG
This sequence comes from Pseudomyrmex cubaensis, assembly GCA_014825685.1. Classification (NCBI taxonomy): domain Eukaryota; kingdom Metazoa; phylum Arthropoda; class Insecta; order Hymenoptera; family Formicidae; genus Pseudomyrmex; species Pseudomyrmex cubaensis. The sequence goes on along the minus strand of QVOA01007781.1, from coordinate 5,335 downwards.
GCGTTAATTTCTTACTTTTCTATGCTTGGCCACGAGCTTTCCGTCGGGCGCCCATACGGTGCAAGTGTTGTACAATTTGCCGTTTTCTCTCTCCGGTATCGTGCCGCCAATCACGTAGATATTGTTATTCCTCGCCGCTTCGGATAACATCGCACACGAATCACCGTCGGGAACGCTCTCGGCGTATTCCGCAAAGTGGGCTGTTTATTTCAGAAACGTAAGTATATATTTGATTACACACGCGTGTACAAATTAATCGTATAAGTGTGCGTATTCTCTAATATGTTTTTCTCGAAAACGCGCTAATATTATAAATTTTACACCGTATCTCTCTTCAAAAATATCATATATTGCAATAATATATATATAACAATTGTATAATAAATATTATACTGTAAATTAAAATAATATTACAGCGGTAATAAATAAAATTTTACATTATTAACAATAATTGCATCAGAAAAGTATATGGTGAACGATGCGTGTGATCTTCGTATTAAAAAAAATGTTTTTTAAAATAATTACATGGTCCGTACGGCGAATTGAAACATTCTGGTAGCGTAACGATATCGGCACGTTCCTGTTTCGCGCGCTCGATGAAAGAACGGGCTCGCGAGATGTTCGACGCCTTGTCGTTGCCGACGGCTAGCTGAACCAGCGCCAAGCGCAATGCTGAAAATACACGATATATCAACGTAGGTTAGATCGATTTGGGTACCACTGTACGCACGTGGCCTTGCAAATTGCGTCTGTCAACTACCACGCTGTGATTTTTCCCGCATTAATTTTTTACGATATTCCGTTTTTTTTCCCTCGCAACACCGATTTCGATCGATAAGCTCGGAATGGTAATTGAGTGATTTCAATATATAATGCGCATAATTAACATAAAAAACGCAATTATTATATTATCTTCTCCGTTAACGCACAAAGGGCAGATATGATTCGTCAGCGATTGCACAGCAGGTGAATAATATAATTGAAATTAAATCATTTAAAATTGATGTATCGTAATTTATATGTATCGCATGAATTATTCAAGACTGATTTATCTCGCGATTATATTGTCAGTGCGCAACACTGATTAACATTGCGATAACATATGTAGCTCGTGTGATTCACGCTCGATTCAAAAACCGTCGAAGTTCGAAACGCAGTGGAATCAATGACTCGGAGAATCGAGCGGCCACGCACACGTCGCGTTTCAGTAACAACAAATTACGTCACGATCTTATATTTTACACGCGTAAACTTTCTCACAAATTCGATAGCTTCACATGTAACAGAAACAAAAATGATCACGTACTCGACATTGTTCTTCTTGTCCCGTGTTGCACGATACGACCGCTCGCACGCAACATGACAGGTTAAGTATCCCCCTCGCGGGGCTCCAGCCTGATGACGTAAAAAAAACCGCAAGTATATTATCCGAGAAAGAAAAACAAAATTATCTTTCCTCGTACGACGAATTTATCTACGCGCGCGCGCCGAGGAAGAGAGAAATTACGCGTCGCGCATAATTGACGTTTTTTTTTTTTATCCGAAGATTTACAGGCAACAGTGGAGAGTGAATTTTGGAAGGATAAAAATTTGGACCATGCGTATGAAAAAATAAGTATTAAAAAAGAACATTACGTTAAATTAAAAAGTATATATGAGTCAATATATTACATAAAACACATATCTCGATCATTCAGCGATTCATTCACGATTCGATCCTCTTCCATTCGATCATCGTTTGCTGGACGATCGAGATCGACAACTTTTATATTTCGTGGATTTTCGTCTGCTGTGAGATTCTGAATATTTGGACAATCTATCCTCTCGCCTCTCGTGTTCCCTATCTTTCTCACTGTGTTTCTTGGACTTCTTTGTCTTCTTTTCACCGCTGTCGGTATCGCTCGAGTGTCGTTTTCTGTGTCTCCTCTCATTATCGCTGTCGTCGTCACTAACAGACGAATTCTTTCGACGTTCTTTGGATTTTTTTCTCGACTTTTTCGACTTGTGTTTTTCATCTTTCGAAGACTTGTTTTTCTTTTCGCGCGCTGCTACATCGCCGTCGTTACTGGATTCTGACGATACAGATTTCTGTTTGGTGTCTTCTTTGTTTTTGTATTCCTCGTACTTAGTAGCATCTGCAATTCAATTCGTCGAATACTAATCACCAAGACTACAGTAATTTTGTATACGAGTTGAAAAAAAAAAATTATGCGGGGACTTTTAAAAAGTATCGAGTGGTCAAAAGACAAAACATTTTATTTTCGAAAAATATTTTACAGAATTATTCTGTACAACAGTAAAATTATAGGTTCTAAGACAATCTAAAAAAATTTACAAAATACAATAACACCAACATTTAAAAGTCCCCAAGATACGATTTTTGTTTTATCTACTTACTGAGAACTTTAGAATTTTTCAAATAATCCGCTTTTGTTACTAGTTGAACTAAATCTTCATTGACAGAGATGATGTTATTGTTCAAAGCCATTTTTACCATTATTCTTCCCGTATCTTGGTCAAAACCTTCGACTTGACCGTACGCATTCGACCATCGCCCGGCAATTATTTTCACATAACTGCCCCTTTCCAGACGCAATTCTTTTTCTTCCTGTTGGTCAATTTTTTCGTTCGTTTTGTGAAAAGCTAATTTACCGATACCAAGTATTTTTGGTCGTAATGCGAGTTCAAATGGTACCACAACTCTGCAAAGATAACAAATAACATTGTGAAAGAAAGAAAAAACAGGCGATCAAATTGTGCGCTAAAGAACACATTAAACATATGACATTGATCTCTATTGAAACAAAAGCTCGTACTTTTCATTTTTACCAATGCCTTTCCCAGGCGTCCAACCCATTCCTCGCAACATAGCGAGGCCGAATGCGTCTACTGGAATCTTTTCATAATCCTCAAGCGTGCTCTATATGAAGAAAGAGATATATAATAAAATATATATCAAATATTTAAAATCAATAAATTTACACAATAATGATCAATACAACGTTAGTATTAATTACTCGATGTACTTACCTCCTCCACACCTCTTAAAGTCTCCTCTACCAAAGGTAGAGTCAAATCACTTGTTTCCTTCTTTAACTCCAGATCTTTCATAATTTCTCGGGCTGCCTGTTCTTCCAATGTAAGATTTTTTCCTTCATTTTCCTCAGGAAGTTCTTTCTTTATTTTTACACCAGAACCATCTTTATCATTAATTGATGTTACATGTTCGTTAGACGTTTCTTCTGATGGCTCGGTCTTAATGATTATGTTCTGCTTGTCAGCATTTTTATCGGATGATTTTGGTTCAAAAATATCAGCATCTATTCTGTTAACGACTCTGTCGTGCCACGTCTTGGTTCCTAATAGTGGAATAACAAGAGGTTCCTCTTTCTTCTCTTCTTCTCTGAACAAAGATATAATTTTTTGTTGTTGTTACTATAAGCACAAGTGAGCACATCAAATTACGCACAACACTTGTCTGAGAAACAAGCGAGATTGTAACTGTGCAATTTGACTTCTTTGCTACAAACTTCTATAATAAACTTACCCGATAACTTTAATCGCTTTTGCGTCCAAACACTCAATGTAATCCACCTTTTTTTCTTCTTGAGGAACTTGCTTGACTAATGTTGACTTCTTGATGGATTTTGTAAATGCGAACGATATTTTTTTGCTTTCTGCCATCTTTCTGCAATGTTAAAAGAATGGAGTTTAATTGAAATCAAGAGAAAAAAATTTAGAATAAAATCCTGTTATATCCCTTCCTTTCATATCTATCTTATGGTTTGGTGTTATATCGACTGAAGGGCTTTCTACATCCATACACCGTTCTACTACATCTATCTTATTTGAATACCTTATGTGTACAGAAATCAAACATCCACTGTTGATTTTTTTAGGTTGGTTTGGTGTTATAGCGGCTAGACTGCGATCTCTTTGATGACTCTGACTGCTTAACTCCAACTTTTTAATCTTAATGGCTACTACTGGCTAACAAACTTGCAGCGTTGTCCTGACTTTCGCGCATGCGCATCGCACCGCCAATCAGTTTCCTCTTTATGTATGTACACAAGTTGCAGGAGCTGGTCGCGTGCGGAATTTACTAATCACACTAGTCGATTTGACCATCGTGATTGGTCAATTCTGCGAGACCTGTTGACCCGCGTCTTATGTAAACTCTGATCAAGTTGGAATTTTTCTTAATGACGTATAGATCATTGTCGGATCGGCTATTAAGAAAAAAAGGGTTTCACTCTCCATGAAACTCGCACTCGAGTTTGTAAATATACAAATACCACATAAGGGAATAATAAAAAGAAGAGAATATAAAAAAGTAAACGATAAGAATTCAAGTTTAGAGGCAGTGACACATTTATCTCATATATATTTTCTATAAATAATATGGAAATTACATAAATTTACATAACATACTTATTAATTACATGATTTACTTAATTTTCTTGTGCTCATCTAACACACAAACATCAGTCTCTTTTTTTATATCTCACAAATGCACGAATAGGATTTTCCTTCAGGATTCTCTTCCGACTGTGTATGTTGGCACTGTCCACATATCTGTGTCCGCATACACACCATTTTACAAACAACCGTATACACATCGATATATATGTATAGTAGACACGTGAATAAGACGTTCGTACTACGTCACGGTTTCTACTATGTCAGTAGTTGAATCGCTAATCTAAAGAAATAACAAAAAAAAAAGATCGATCGATCTCCATTGACTAATCCCGAGTTTCTACGAGACGATAATTAATTACTGGCTGTTCGCTTCCAAATCCATATCTGACCAAACGGCTTCGGTCTCGCTTTCCTCGGGCGCCTCATCGTTGTCCGTATCCGGTAAACCGTCGGCATCGCCGACGTCGTACGTCGTGTCGGCTTGTTCCTCACCCACGGTCATATAGTAAGTCGAATCTAATTTACTCGAGGAATTGTCCAGCCTGTGCATCCCTTCCAGAGCCCGCCGGTTGTTCGGATCCAAGCTGAAAGTGAGGTAAAGTAAGTTTCATCCGACTTCCGATGATGCAGATTGACGATTGCGAGGGAGAAAGAGAGAGAGAAGAGATTAAATAAATATATATATATGAGGCATTCTTTGTCAAACGAACACCCCATGCTCCCCAAAAATTATGTGGCTCAAAAAATTTGTATAAGACCGCAAAATTTAGGTAAAATCATGTACTTTTAAATACAATGTGGCGTTTTTCAAAATATAAAACGGTTGATCCAATATGGCAGCCACAAGACCAACGACTCTTAGAGAAAAGAAAAAGAAGAAATGTCTGTTGAAAGTATTGGAGATTAAATTTTC
>QVOA01007780.1:0-12635 GCA_014825685.1 Pseudomyrmex cubaensis | reverse complement strand
TGTTATTCTTTTAAAATATATATCTTGACTAAAAACAAGATGTGAAATCAATGTGTCACATGACGTTATTCTTTTAAAATGTATATCTTGACTAAAAACAAGATGTGAAATCAAATTACAGCAAAAAGAAAATATTCGGGAACTCGAAAACTAGACAAAAAGAAAATCTTCTATTTTTGCTAAATTTAGTTTTCTGAGAAAACACGCTATCGACATGAAATTGCAACAACGAGCTGCGGAAGAGAGCGAGAGGGATTTCCTCTTCCTGAAGAAGAGAACTCGCCAAGTGGAGCTGATAACGCGGTGAACGAAAAATTACCAAAGGCGATGACCGAGAGCCGTTCACTCTCTGAAATTTGTGCTTGCCTCCGCACAAAACGTGAAAGGGAAATCGATCTCGTAAAACATGGGATATTTGCGCGCAGAAGCGCAATTATATGTGTATACCGTTCCATGCCGCGAGACGCGGTGCGGTGCTGGCGCTCGAGCGAAAACAAAAACGAGTAACACGCGATACAGTTTATCCTTTTCCTTACGTCTCGCGAGACCATGACAGTGAACTCTCTACCGAAGGAATCCAATCCGGCCAGGGTCGGAGTGAATGTACAGAGTATTACGTTTCAGTCTCTCAATGGCGTGTCGTTTTGAAAAAAATATCAGATAGACGAATATCAAGTGGTGCCATTCTAAAGGTGATCACTGATTTCACCAACTGCTCAATCACGGTCAGTTAAGTTTGCGACCACAAAATTTCAATATGCAATAACTAAGAAAAAAAAAACAACTAGTAAAAAAACCAAGTGAAACCAAGAGAGAAAAAATTTAATGGCAAAATACGAGTTTTGTGAATATATTTTAAAAGTTTGGAAAAAATTACATAAAATGTAAAACTAATTATTTTCAAAATCTAAAAAATATATAGATCTGATTACACACGTGTAAATATCGCGTGTTACATTACAGAGTAAATACTCGTTCGTCACTTACCTTTCCGCCTGAATGAAAACGATTTGCGCATCTTTCTGCATTAACAGATGAATACACACAGACTGAATATAGGAAATAACTCATATTTACTGAAATGTATCACTTGAGAAAGTGCGGTAGCATATTTAACGATCGATCTTATGAGTGGTTACTGACCTTCGCCGACGGTGCTCCATTGAAGCTTCATAATCGTTCAGTCGTTACCGGAAAGTAAGGAGAACGTAGAGTATAGCACACGCAACTCTCTTTTCAGTGCAAAATCTTCGAAAATAAACAAAACAGAAAATAATGATGTTTCTTTTATGAGAAAATGAAGGAAGTGTTTAATTTACTTTAGTATAGTTGCAACAATGTAATTAAAGAATTGTTTTAATTAGTTTTAGTTAGTTTTTCAATCTATAAAATATTATCAAAATAGTATATATATATAATTATTTAGACAATTACCGCGTGTGTGTTTGATGAGATTAATACACTTAATTTCTAGTGTTTTTACATTCTATTCTCACTTCAACTTTGCATTTGTTTTTTGTATTACTATTGCATATACTTGTTGTGTGAAAGTATTGAACATTTTTATGCAAATGTGGTTTTTCGTCTTTGTGGATCTAATAATATCCGAGACATTTCTCTAATAAATCTGCAATGTAAAGTGGTTTGAGAAACATCACGAGATTAAAAAGAAAACATAAGATCTGTGCTAAAGTACATGGCTTCGATTCAAATACTCTTTCTTTTCGAAACGCGTTTTACACTCGATCTTATAACAGACCAATTTACTTGTCGTTCGATGTTGTGATTTTCCGCAACTAGCATCTGAACGATGGCGGAAGATTTGCGGCGGTGAAACTTCCGCGCATTAAATTTTATGGCTAAATTCACGCAACTGTGCGCATTTTGACGCTACACTTGCGATCAGTGATGCGAAATTTATTTAAAACATACATAATATTAAAATTATGGAATCCAAGTGATTCTCTGAAATATTTAAGTGTGTGTTTAGAGTAGAGTATTTAAAATAAACGTTGCATTAATAAAGTTCTATACATATATAGATAATAAAAAATAACAAGAAGAAAATTTTTATACATATAATTTGTAATATTCAAATTGTAGATTAATTTTGTGTCTCGTGTTTAAAAGGCTGCGTTTTCCAAGAATGAAAAATGCAAGTTCACAGATAACTACTAAATCGCTTTAGTCGAAAGCGTGACTAAGAACGGGTAAAAATTGCAAGTCGTACGCCGCGGTTATTAGTCTTCTATAATCACGTGTCCTGACTCGTGGAATGCACTGACTCGTAGACTTATTATGTGTGAAGAATCACGAAAAGCTGCATTTTAATTGCTAATTTATCTCTCGTTGACGTTTATTACACAAGATTTTGTAGCGCCATCGTTAAAATTTCTTTTGAACTGGATCTTTTTCTAAGACTAAAGACATAATCGCAACTTGCAGCATTACTACGTATTTTCTTTCTGGAACTTTATTACGTAAATAAAAAATCTCTTCTTTTGTAGAAATGAAGTAGCCCGTACACTATTAAAGAACAACGTTTTCAATTTGTTGCTTATTTTCGTTTACTTGTTAAAATATTTATCTTTTTTTTTTTTTTAAAGAAACGCTGAAAAGGTTCAAAACCTGACCTTAAATTCGACCAAGAAAGTACATTGCGTGAATGAGTTAATTGACGCTATCGTTCGCGTCTCGGAGCGTAGAGAAAGGGTTTTGTATATGTGGACCGTAACAGCAGCAATATGAAACCGCGATTATTTCTGTCAGTGAAATTTTAGTTTTAATCAACACACAATGTCGACGATAAGATTGCAAATTGAAGCGGCGTTGTAACACGTACCGGCGAGTTTCATATTTTTTTGCGACAAAAGATACATTCTCGCAAAACAGTTCGAACAACATTGCTAATTAATCTCAAATTTCGATCGCAAATTGCAATTAAATCACGAACGATTCTCCGTTTGATGAAAATACGAATTTACAATATGTGGTAATGCAATTAACGTAATTAGAAGAAAGTTTCGGAATTTATCGAATTGAATTAATAAATTAAGCGTGATCACGATTTATTGACTGTCAGTAATTTTAATAAAAGTGCATTATTAATTAATGTGTAATATTTGCAGACCTTGTCGCATTCTTCGTCACGTTACAATGCGATGCAAAATATTTATATTGCATTCGGAATATGCTCCATTTTGCTCCAACATGCAACGAATTTATTATATAAACATATACGTGTTAATTGTTGTTGCAAACGCACACATATATAATCGCGTTAAAAAAATGTATTTTTTTTTTAATGTGACATAAAAAGTTAATCGATCGATCGTCGGAGGTGTAGCATAGGAAATGTAGAACACTTTCCTTGAGATCGTATTGAATAGACACATTCTCTTTTGTTATTCGCATTTTGGAAAGCAAACGTTGGGTGTGGTTGCCAGACGTTGCACATTGATTATTTTTCGCGTCGCTGTCTTGAAGTAATTATCGATCAAATAAGATTCTCGATTTCATTTACTTTGTAAAATCTTTCTCTTCATTATTTAAAGTATTTTATTCTACACGTAAATAAAAATATGCAATACGCACGCATGATTTCCGTAGCTCTTGAAACTTATTAATTGGAAAAAGGCTTCGATATTTAATTGCGCGCGGACATTTGTAAGGAGCTTGTGTGTCACGCACCAAATGTAAATGTCGTTCTCGCATTAAGGAAACTGCAGTTTAAAAGGTACAATTGAGATGTGAAATCACGAATAGAAAAACAGAGAAGAGTAAGTAAACAACTGCAAATCACACAGATTTTAAACGGTAGAGCAATGGTAGAATAGAGCAGCGGTCAGAAAAATCAATCTACTTTCTGTGGACGACTGTCAACCAAAGCTTTCGTTTGACAATTATCTCTTCCGTTTGGCGTGCGTGTCTGTTCAGCTCGCGCGACGTGAGTCGTTTTGTTTCTCATTTCGAGAAACTGATGAGACACACCTGTTGAGTCGTGATCTCGTCTCATCACTGAATCCGGCGGATATCCTGCGCGCGGCAAGAAGGGATCGGGAATTCTGCGGCGTTTCGCGAACGATGATATGGTGGCGGATACGCCCACCACCACCTTCATGTGTACGTCATCGTGTTTGTCCGTCTCGATGAAGAAAGCGTCGATTTCTCCCTAAACAAAAATCGGACGAGACTGTGAGGCGACCGCGGATTCTCTCGGCGTGGTCGGCGTGTTTTCCATTTCCATCCGCGCGATCGTACGGTCATTTCCACGGTGGGAGGCGGCGCGGTGCAACGCTGTATCTATGCTCTTTTTATCTTGTATAAAAGAGAAGAGGCGTAGCGCGGGTAGCCGCAATACATCTGGATCATTCGCGGTGGCGAGCTGGACTGGACACATCGGATCAGACTAGGGACTACTCAACGGTCGACAGGTGGCGAGCGAACACCGCCCTTGTGCCACCACTATCAGTAGACATCACCGGTGCGACGAGACAGGGCGGATAAGGAATCGTGTCATCATAACTTGACAAGCAAAGAAATCAAGGTCTCGGTAATATGCGGTGCGCGGTAAGTCAAATATTTTGTTAGTTTGTTAGTTGACTGATGTTAGTTGACTGATTGTTAGTTGACTGATTGATGGTTTCTTCAGCATCAGTCAACTTGCTTGCATAGTAATTTTTTAATATTTTAATACTTTTTTATAATTCTTTTGCTAAATGAAGAGTGTTCGAAAAAATTGCACGCTAATACATCGTGTGTCAATATATTAAATTCAAGAATTTCTCTCGTTATTGTAATCTTGATTCGTTTTTTTCTATCATAAAAAAACTGCAAGTAGTTTTTTAAATTATAAATAAAAAAAAGTAATTATTTGTAATTATTTTTAATTTATATTCTTTGCCTTATCTAAACATGATGTTATTTTGTTGTAAGAAAAAAATGTTTTGTAAATTTTGCTTTTCTTTGCGCGCGCGCGCGCGCGTGTGTGTTTGTGTATGTGTTATTTTTCTTTTTATTTACCACAAAATATATAGAAAACGATATAATATATATTAACGATATAATATATATTTTACGTATGTATTAATTTGTTCAAAATAAATTTTCTAAAACAAAATTTATTTATTTACTTCTTTTACAGAATTTATTTATTTATTTTTATATTTGTTGTTCTAAATTTATTTATTTTTATATTTTTATATTTTTCTGAATTAATAATGTTTAATTTACGCACATGTACACAAAAGGTTTCGAAGTATAGCATTTAACTTTCATCGTGTGAAAGTCTTGATTATACACATGTATCAATGAAACCATAGAAGAAAGGGCGAGGTCGATAACAACATAAATTACGACTCTCGGCTCAGATAATTACACCAACCGACCGTATAAAGCAAACACTAATGACAACTGTAGCGTATCAGGATTGCGTGTCTCAGCGTGCGTAACAATTTCACATGCGGTTAAAAACTTTCGTGATTGCGCGCGAAAGTCTGTCAACCCAATAGACAGTTCGTTTACTTCATCGTTCACGCTCGTTACCGTTAACATGAATATTAATCAGCAATTAATGTTCGCAGGTCTTCTGCGTTCTGCTGCTGGCGATAAGCGAGCCTCTTCTTGTTCACGCGTGAGTACCCCTACTGTGCTCAATTAAGGCTAAGTAATGTTATCAAATTAATACTAAAACGCGCCAGAAGAAAGTTGTTTTAACGGTTATTTTAAGTAATAAATTCTCATTATCAATGTTTCAAATATTAAGTAGTTTGAAATATTTGAAAAATACACTCTGTGTGTATTGTTTTAAAAAAATAATATGCAGTACTTAGAGCTCTGTAAATGTGCAGATTTTATTAATGATAAAATGCTCGTTTATAAAGTTAAACACACACGAGCAGATTTGAGTAATAAAATGTGACATTAATTTAATGTGGTACGAAGAGTCTCGTACAAAATCGAGACATACAACTTTCCTTTCACCGCGTCTATGACGGAAACCTTTTTTCCCTTAAAAGCAGACAGGATCTTTAAAGTAGAACATGAATACCGCAGAATCTGGATCGTGCGGTTTTTATATGAACATAAAATGTGTGAAAGTACGGCCCTTTTTTACAACTTTTAGTGACTGCGAAGAATTTTGCTTGCAGAATTAGATTGCACCTAATTTTATATGCATCAACATGTACATAAGATTTTATTTTTGCAGTAGAGTTCAGATGCGTGTTGACAAAAAAAAAAAAACTCACGAATTCAAAAATAATAAACATCCAAATTTTCTATATACTTTTTCAATATAATGCGTTGTAGAAAAATAGAAATATAAAAATTATAAAAATAATAAGAATAATAAATAGTACAGAAAAAAATTTTTTGAATGTAATGAATGTTTTGATGTTGAAATTTAACGTTTTTCATTTTATGTGTAATTTTAGAAAAGTGGTGCTAGTTGTGCCACGACATATAAGACGAGCAACGTCATGGCGACCACCACCAAATTATTACAAAAAATCATCTTACGGAGGCAACGACTTTCATCGTCAGTCATATTACAACCACGCCAATCGTTACTATAATCGGAAGCCATTCCGGCCGCTGCCATATCCACAAGGAGGCAATGATTTCGATCAAGGCCATGAAGCCGTAAATCACGTGCACATACCCTATAGCAAAGACATCGGTCATGGCATTTCTTTCGGCAAAGGGTACATTCCATACGAAAATATTAAGAGCAGCAGTTTACCCTTTGTGCACGAAAGGTATATCTTATTTCACAACACATATTGATCTTATTTTTTCTTTCATCACAATTTTAATTGTGTTATTTTCAAATGTTTTTATTATTTGTATCTTTTTTTTTATTCTTCTGTTTAATACAAATATAAATATTATAAATAGATAAGTAATCTCTTTCAAATAGCACTGAAAATTAAATTCTCTTCAAGAATAAATTGGTGAAAATAAAAAAGAAACGCACATGATTTTTTTTGTGCTGGAAAAATAAACTAGTCCCTGTTTACTCTATTTTACTTATACATCTACTCTACTTTCTACGCCAGCTCAGACTTCAACCACTTTCTTTCTTGTCCAGATATGCCGGAGCATACACGCATCAACCTGCCGTGCCGAACTATCCGCCGACCAGTTTCACGTCGGTAGGTCAGGATTACGCGACGTCGGCTACAACGCATTCTTTTCAGAATCCGCAACTAGACTCGTTCTTTTCCGACGTGGAGACTACCGCGAGAGGCGCAGAACTGCCCGACAGTCTGAAGGACAGCGCGAACAAGTACTACGCCTCTCGCTCCATCGAGAAGGAGCTCAGCCTCAGGAACCAGCAAGCTCTCAGCAGCGTTATGGAAAGGGATAGGAACACTTTGGCAAAGGACAATGAAGGACTGACCACCAAGAACGTTTCCCCGGTCGCGTACAATCACGCCGCTGCTACTGCCGGTATGCAAGGCGCCGTGGTACTGCCAGCTGGTATACCGCCGGCCACCATAGCTGGTAACAAAGATGGTATCGTGTTGCGGGACACCGTGTCCCTGGACGATTACCACAGAAAACTGGAAGAGCTCACCAAGACTTGGCCGAACGTGTTATCCGCCGCCAGCTCGTCTCCCAGCTTCGCCGCGATTTCTGCGCCTCATCCTCATCAACTGCGCGGTGTGGGTTTGCCGTCCGCTGGTTTGCTCACTGGTTACGGTACTCCGACCGGCGCCGATTGGATCTCTTCCAGTTTCGCGCAGTCCAAACAGGGCTACGCTGTACGCGAAGACACCGGTGATATCACGGCCCATGATTTCCGTACGATGCCGATTCACGCCCCGTATCAGCAGCTATCGCTCGGGGTGAACGCGTTAGGTCTGCCGGCTGGACCTACGTTGGGATTCGCACCCACGATTCACGGCTAGACTCAACGGGACCTGTTGTCCCAGAGATTCGAGCTGCGGATGTAATTTTGACGAGTTCAATTTATCTTTCGCTGACACGGCAAGATGCGTATCGCGTACGAATATATATCATGTATATATTTGTATGAATTGCCACGAACAAACGATCATTCTCGCGCGCCTTTCATGACATCGTAATTTGAACTTAGCGAAGTTATATCGGCTCCGCACACAAGAAGTTTTCTCCGAAGTCACTCTTAGATATAATGCATTGTGTTTGATTTTACAATCTTGTCGGGAATACTTTTACATTTGAATCTTGTTTAGGACCTCTTCGACTTTTCTTTGCCTTCGAATCTTTTGGTTATTACACGGAAAAAAATGTTTCACTGACAAAATGTTTTTGTTAGCAAAGCGACAAATTTAATAGGCTTAGCTTAAAGTTTTCTTGCTGGCCAATAAAAGTTTTATCCAATAAGAAGAATATATTGAAAAAAATTGGAAAATCGTTAAAAAAAATGATAAAATCACAGGTGATTATGTCGAATTATTAAAGACGAGAAAGTGGTCTAAAGTTACGTGAGAACATATTTTCTAAGTCAAAAAGTTCTTCTTTTTCTTCGTTTTACACAAAATTAAAGTGTGATTTTGTAGTTTTTGCAAAATATTACAGCATCTCGATCAAGTTTCGTCGAGTAACCTGTCCACGTTTGCCTAAGTTATTTATGTCACATTGTGTTTATAGTATTAAGAAAATTAACACTAAGCTTTTCATAATTTTCGAAATCTAAATCTTTTCTATTAATTGAGTTGCAACTTTTGGCGGTTTTGTAATCACGGGCTGTATCTGATGTAGTAAACACATATATGTGTTGATACATCATTCTTATTTTTTGTTAATCTAAATTTGTGTGAAAAAATATGAAAATCGACATAATTTATCGATAAAATACATTGTTGCAACAACGTTTGATCACATAACGCCAGTTAAAATTATTTCAAGTATATGTACTAACAAAATACTTTATATAAGTTACTTACTTTGCATATACATTTTGACTTGTTGTATTGTTTATGCGAAAGACGAGGAATAAGTACTTATTCCGATGTATTGTTACAACATAAACACTCGCGTGTATATCTGACAATTATTTAAATACAAAGTATCATATACACACGAGTACATGTTTGAAATATGAAGAAGATATAAATATATGTGATATGTATTATGTGTACGTTTGGAATGTATGTGTACATTTAAATACTAATTATTTCTCCCAGGTATTGTTTCTCCAAATTCGGTAAGTTACATCGAAGATATGTGTCGCAAAAGAAATGTTTTAAATTTGTAAGTTGTGTGACATTAAAATTACAGTGTTTGTTTCTTTTATTGTTCATTTGTGTTAAGTAATTTAATAATTGTCTAAACTTTATTTATAATTCAAAAAAAAGGTTTTTTTTTTTTTTTTTTTTTTTTTAACAATAACTGAAAGCATTCGTGAGCAATAAAGAAGATAGTTAAATCTGAGTGATCGTAAACGGGAGTCATTTCCACGGTTGAGCGGTCATGAAGGTAACTGCAAAAAATTGGCCGGCTAGTCTAATAGTCGTGGAGAGTAATGCTAGAGGATCACGGTCACCGTGCGAAGATCATATCCTCTCGTTCCGGTTACTTTCACTGGAAGACCGATGACCGGTTGAACGTTTGAAAGTCGAGAAAGCAACGTTCTCTTCAACACGTCGAATCTGCACTCTATATAGATATGCCGTTGTATAGATATTGTTTACGGTTGTCATCGACGAAAAGGGAATCAATGTGTTAGAGGATCGAAAGTGAAAAGATCAAGAAAGGGTTTGGCAGAAAAAGGAGTAAGTGATTGACGGCAAAATAGTCAAAAGGAATTTTTAAACCGATCACGCTACGCACTTATTTGTTTGAGAATACAATTGAGCTTTTCTTATGACATTCAACACACCCACAGCTCTCCCTTCCCCTCACACACACACATTCGCATATATACACGAATTACTAACAATATATTATCAGATATTTATTATAGTAATCAAACATTCGTTTTTCCAAAATATATATTTTTAAACATGTACATTTTAATACACATAGTATAAAAATTTTTATATTTTTACATAGTATATAAATTTTTATAATACACATATAAACTTTAATAAATAATATAAATTGTTTTAGTAAATTTTAATACACATTCGAACCAGATTTAATTCAAAAATTCATATCGAATGTTGTACCTCATATACATAATTTTATTTAATTTGGATATATTACGACTTGTTTCTGATTTTTGTTGTTTAATTACAACATCAGTCCATTCGAAAGCTTCTCCTCATGTTCATATCACGTGTTTAATTGCTCGGTACCGCGCGTTCGCGATACAGCGCTTTAATTTCAACCGCGAAAGGCTGATCTTGATCTTGACTGGTAAGGTCGTTCGGTGCACCTTCACATAGTTTCTCGCGGAAGCGGGATTGTGAAAGGAATAGATGTCGTTGGCCGAGTAGCATCGTCAAAGCTACGCCGCAAAGCGTTCGTGCGGGAAAAAGATGGAAATATCGTCGCGGACATTCATAATATGACGAGGCTTAATGACAAAACACCGTGTTTAATGTATTATTGTCTGCAAAGTATATGAGATCACATTTTATGGTTATTTGATAGTCGGTTATGTAGTTAGCAATAAACATACGCATGAAACGTGTAATATTCTGACATATTAACGTAAAACATTCATCAAGCTTAATTAACGTAAAATATTTATCACGGTTTATAATTGTTGAAAATTAATTGTTGACAATTAATATTAACTAATTAATATTAACACTTCCGAAAACTGCGACTTATAAATACACATTAAATATTTCATCATAATTTTATATTTTTGTTTCTCAATGCAAGTTATATGTATAAATAAAAGCTACACGTTGTATTAATAAAATTGTTTCTCAAATTTATTGACAAATTTTAGAACTTATGACATGAAATAAATTTCTCTATTCTTCAATATTCAAGATCAATTTTAAAGAAAAAGCCAGACAGATTTTGCACACACTACTAACTTCTGAATCCAATTTATCATCAAAAGCGAAAACGACACCTTGTAATTATTTTGGCTCGCTCTAAAAAGTCCGTTTTGTTAAAATCGAAATCTCATTAAAATCGGAGAGCGGATTCGAGCGTTTCTTGTCCAGAAAAAAGGGATCATCAGAGCGTAATTTCGTATCTCGGAATCGACGGATGATATAACGAATATACGTTTCAGTGGAAATCAAGGCCAACAATTTGCGGCAAAAAGAAGATGCCGAGAGTGTTTCGCCGCGGAATTTATCGTACGAGTTAAAATGCGATAAGGGAAAAGAGTGAAAGGATAAGGAGCGGCACAATACGACCGGGAGAGCCTCTCACGATTATCACAGCCACGAGTAAACTGTCTTTTTCCCCCATGACGCGGTACGTATTGCTTCCGCTTCTTTCCGCTCACCCGCTCTCAGTCTCGCTCTCACCCTTTTATTTTCACTCACTCTCCCTTTTCCCTGCGCCCTATCTCGTCTACCGTGTATTCCTGCGACTTTCTATTTTGTTACTACATTGTACGAGAGTCCATTCGCGAGATGTACATGTGTGTACGAGATCCATTAACGTGTTGCCCCCATACAGGCAAGTACTCGCGCAAATGCAGAATAGCGTCACACGCGTATACAGGGTGCCGCAGATCAAATGGATTATTTCGCATTTATACATTTTTCAGTCAATTTTTCATTTCAAAATTAAAATATCAGATGAAGATCATTTTATTTATCTTACAAGTTTACGCGTGTACGCGTGATTTTATACATTAATCTTTTAAAGCTTAAATTTTAGATAATAATTATATAATTTGTTAATTATATAATTATTTTATATAATTAATAAATTATTATTATTATATTTTTATACAATTAATTTATATAATTTATTAGTTATTAATTATTTAGATAATAATTATATTCTTGCGAAAAAATTTTAATAAAAGAAAATATTTAAAAAACAATTTATCTTATAATGTTGTTATTTAGCCCTTAATTCTCAAATTCTAGATTGATAAAAACAGATTTTTTGATAAGTGTGAAATATTATATAGAAAGGTCGACAATAATTTAAACAATTATTTTAAATTACTTGATGCTTTATAAAAGAAAATCAGATTAGTAGACGTATAAAGAAAAAGTTTATTTGGGACACCTTGTACAGAGAATCCCCTAGTAATAATTAACGCGCCGGCTGAGAAGTACAAGACAAATCGTCACTCTGTGCTTTCACATGATTGCATCGACGTAGATCTCCCAGTGATTAAATCCAAGCAAGCCGTTCGAGAATGCTTGATACTTTATTGCTATGAATGTAGTAGAATCTGAATTTACACGCAGACACACATACACTTAAAGATTACACATGAATCAGCTGAGATGAAATATAAAGATTCGAGAAAGTTGAAGGTTTAAAGATTGCTTGAAGATATACTGCTTCTATTGTCTTCATGACTCTTTTCAAGTTTTTTTTATAAAGCAGACTTTAAACTCTGTGATGGTCTTTTTTATGCGCATATTAAATTTAATTACTTAAATAAATAAATATACACACGTGTGACTATTAAATTAGAAAAAAATTTAAAAATTATAAATAAATGAATGGTTTTTCTTTTTTTTTAATATAAAATTATTTAGTAATTTCCT
>QVOA01007779.1:0-15463 GCA_014825685.1 Pseudomyrmex cubaensis | reverse complement strand
TATCGATATGCGATATATATCGATATGCGATATATATCGAAATGCGATATATATCGATATGCGATATATATATCGATATGCGATATTATAATGTTTGCATAGACAAATGTTATTTCTGCTCAAAACACTACTTAATATAGTAGTACTACTATCTATGCCGGAAAGATGCAGTTGTAATGGATTCGCGAATTCACAATTATAGTCGCAATAATTGGCGGTTTCCTAAACCGCAACGCACTATTACCGTAAGATTCGATACGTATGTATAACATTCCACATTACCGATTTTAGTTGTTATACGCTCTTGATATCGTTGCAGTTAATACACGCGACACAAACGTGCAAATTAATACTATCGCAAGTGTACACGATACAGCAAACGACCACGCCGCCGCTGTGCTCGGCGCTGCTGCTGAAATTGTAGCTGCTCTGTTGTGAATTTTCAGCTCGGCGCGCAATGTTTCCGTCAGATTTACATGCAATGGAAACACATTATGAACGCAAGCGTTCTTTCGAGGATGTTTCGGAATCAGTTAAAAGTGTGCGTTTTCTACGCGCAATTAACGCCCGAACACGAGAAGTAACATCTTTCGTTAAATGCAAAAACTGTTCAATTTTTTTTTTTTTTTTTTAATCTCGTGAACCTGCGATGATGCATTCGCGAATTTTTAGGAACGCGCTTTGTCGGGATTTTTCGGCGCCGGCCCGAGAGAGGACGTAAAAGCGACATAAAGAACCGCGAGCTGCGTTTACATCGCGCGGCTTCTATAATATATATATATATTTCAGAACGTATAACCACTGCTTCCACAGTTATGCTTTCCTCGTAGACTCCCGGAGACCATCCCGGAGAAAACGTGCGCGCGAAAGAAACGTACGACGTGTATGTATGTGTGTATGTGTGTGTGTGTGTTGGGCGGAAGGAGATAGAGCGTATGGGAAATAAATTACTGCCAGCATCTGGTGATAACTGGAAAAGTTATCGCACGTGGCCGTCTCTTCCACGGGCGCCATGTACGGAATGCCTTAGTTCGCTCTAAGTTTTCTCTTGTCTGTCCGGGCGGACATTGTTCGCCGTAAGAGACGCCGACGGGATGAAGAACATCCTCTTCTCTCTTTCTCTTTCTGTCGCCTCCCGTCCGGACAAATCTGTGCTCTCGCACGGGTTTTAGACGGTGGTCCACGTCAAATCTTCTTCGGAAAACGAAACACACGTGTGTATTATCAAACGCTTAGTTATTTCTCTTAAGCGAAGCGGAAGAAACCGCGACAATCGCTTGTTCGCGAAGCGATAAAATAACACAAAGTAAATCTCACGCGAAAAGAGGGAGGAAGTAACAAAATATTGATTTCTCTTGTGTTTTTTCTCGAGCGAAAAAACAAGGAATGAAGTTGAAGAAACAAGGAACGCAAAACTAAGTCGAGCGAATCTTTAACGAGAGAAATGCGCATTCCGCGCGAGACTTGACAACGCGGCGGAGAAATACTTGGCGCGAAGGAATGCTTCGGTTCTTGTCATTCATGTTGCGTAAAACAAAACAAAAAAAAAAAAAGAAAAAAAAAAGAGAGAGAAGAAACGCGCGTTTTCGGGAAATAACAAGGTCGATATAGGGGTGGGTATCTCTATACCGCGTCGCGGATGAAAAAAAGTGACGAAATCTCGGCACTCAGCAGTGCGAGAGACCCGATAAATTCGATCATCTCCCAATTTCCAAGCCATTCTCCCTAATCAGGAAATTATTTTCGGTTGAACGGGAGGCGATGGACGAGTCGCAATTTTCGGCCCGTGAAAAACGGCCGGCCGCGCGCGCGCGCGTGTGTGGCGGCACATAATCTTCGACGGATTTGCACGCGCGAGTGATCGCCACGGCCCGTATCTGTCGATGACACGCCTTGTCACGGTCGCGTGTGAAATTTAATAAATTGTCGCGTCCGATCGGGAGGGAAAGAGGGCGGTTCCCGCCTGCGGAAAAAGCGTCGAGTGCGTATTCGTCGCGTCACGTCGCATAATTCAATTCGACCGAACCGGCCGGTTCACTTTTGTGGAACCAAATCCGCGCCGCGGCCGAATTTCTCCGCTCCGCTTGTAATCGCTTTTCACGAGAGAGAGAAAGAAAGACTATACACCAGTACGAGACACACGTTCCGTGTATACGATGTATTTTATCTTCTTGGCGCCAATGAGAAGAGAGGATTTTGCGACGTTGAAGGTAAAACCTAGCGAGCTTACCGCTAAACAGGGAAAGGGACGAGGACTAACGATGTTTACTGAAAATTTATAAGGATGAGTAATCCTCACTCTCGGGCTCGTTAATGTGAATAAATAATCTTGTGTCTCCCTAATGTACCGTAGTCTTCGACGGAAGAAGGCCCGTGGATCTCATTACGATGTAATTTGACAAATAAATTTTGCGCAAAGTAATCTCCGGAATAAATGTAAAACTGGAAATATTTCAAGTCACGTTTGTTTTCTTAAATAATTCAGAGATATGTACGCGAAGATGACAAAAAAGTAAATTAATTAATAAATAAAAAAACAAAAAAAAAAAAACAAATTGACAAAGCAATACAAGAGAGAGAGAGAGAGAGAGAGAAAGTGTGTATGTTATTTTTCCACGACGTCACGCCACTTGCGCCGAATCAATTTCACGTTTATTTCGTCGGTGGTAAATCGCGTTGGACATGAATTAGGTTGCACACTCTCTCGAACCGCGCTAATCGCCTTATCTCGTTTTTCAAACTACCGAAACCGCATGGACCGCGTGCGCGCGCGAGCGCGCGTTCGAATACGATGGAGTCTTGTAACTGTGATTGATTCTAAACTCTAATGGCATTGCTAATGCACCAATCAAACGGGAATTAAATTGATGTACGTATGGATGAACTGTAAGCTCAGTCGCATTACCGTAAAATACGCACGTTGCGATCTCGATTAAACGCACGCGAGGTGCGCAATTATAGTTTCATCGGTTTATTCTACGTGGTGCGCGACTCCGTAATTATTAACAGATAATGATACGTGCGTAAATATTTGTCAAAATGTGAGAATAATTGCTTCTTCGCGAGTATCGCGCGAAGTTTTTTAAACAACTAACGAGATGTAAATGTTTACCTGACGTTGTCAACAGAAGAAAAAAAACAATGTAGATTTTAATTTTCAAATAAGAAATGTGTACAATTGAATTTGCAAACAAAAATCTGTATCCAACGTGTTCCACATGATCCGATCTAATTGTGCACGTAGCAAGTTCATAAGTAGTGTACACTCATCCGGGAACGGTTAGAGACTTAATTTCCGGCTCGAGAATCGGCGAATCGAGACCGGGGTCTGAAATGTCTGAATCGTTTCTTTTTCCAAGTATAACAAACTCCTTTCGCGAGATTCGCGAAATCGCGGGCTTTTACACGATCGGTTGTCGAGCGCAGGTCGCGATATATCCCGCGTGTGTATTATCGATGGATAATAAAAACCCCTCCGGATATTAGGTACGTGTTTCTTTTCGCAATGGCGGCCACGGCGTAAGGCGTGTTCACGTTAATTTGGCGCGGCGAAAACGCGCTTTCGCCGACCGGCTTTAATAACGCGTTCACGGCGGAGCGACGTGCATGGCGTACGTCATGTTTTTTTCCGTGCGGTTCCTCCAAGACGTCCCGTAAATATCGAGCGGCCAAATTGCGCGATAACGCAACAGCTTGGTTTTGAAAAAATATATCTCTTTTTCCCGATCCGTAAATTTTCGGCCAGCGCGGTGCCGATACGCGCGAAAATTTCACGGCAGG
Organism: Pseudomyrmex cubaensis; assembly: GCA_014825685.1. Classification (NCBI taxonomy): domain Eukaryota; kingdom Metazoa; phylum Arthropoda; class Insecta; order Hymenoptera; family Formicidae; genus Pseudomyrmex; species Pseudomyrmex cubaensis. The sequence goes on along the minus strand of QVOA01007779.1, from coordinate 11,683 downwards.
TTACACGATCGGCCGGTGCGATGATCGCCAACGGCCATGATCGTAATTTCGCTGATTTTACGTCGTCCATTAACGAAGAGCGTGCGGAAACGTCCGGCTGACGGCTGTCCCGCGCCGATGTTAAACGAGTTCCGCGCCGCAGCGATCTGCGTCTGTTCGCATCATTTCGTTTGATTGATCCGCAAGCCGAACATTTTTCCCGCGCTCGTTAGATTCTTCCGCGCATCGACCGCGCGACAGGAAGAATCGTTTCGGAATATTGCGCGTGTGTGTGTATTTTTTTTATTATTTTTGCGTTACCCCACTGTTGAAATATATTCGTCCAAATTACGGTTTAGGTACTTTGTGGATTATCGAAATGCTGTTGTGTGCAATTTATGTACCAACAAAAAATAAATTACATTGTGTTGCGCAAACGTACCGAAAACTAACAATAATGTAGAAATAATTGCAATTTGTATGAAATTTTTTTTTTTTTTTAAACAGCTGTCAACGGTTGAACAATTAAATTGCGATATTGCAATCGTCGTACATGTAATTCCGCTTTCGAGTCGCGTTTATATTGCGAGAAAAATGCAATATTATTAATTTTCTCACTCTGCTTAACACCCAACGTCATCGCGTAATAAGTGGTTCACAGTTGGCCGATTTTCCTCCGCGCGATTCTTCCGAGAATTCTTCCCGAAGTTTCTTCCCTCTGTGCTCGGCGAGCCGCGAGGATCTTCCACGGAGAGTTCGTAAAAAAAATTGCATCGCGCGAGGGCCACACCGAGATATTGCGCTCGCTCACCCGTTACGGTTATACCTTGCGCTTGTACGTATCTACGTACGTATGTGATGCGGAACGCGCTTTCGGCGGATATCCATAACTCGCGCCCGTATCATCTCCCGGTGGAAGTTAGGCGGGAGTGTCGTTTGGAAAACCGCATAACTGGGAGAGACTCGCGCGAGCAGACGGACAAGCTGGAATTCGCTCGCTCCGTCTGAATCCGCCGAATTTCGTGATGTCACACAGCCAGCGCGCCGCCACGTTACGATCGTACATACACGGTCGGATGCATTAACGGCGTCCGGCTTGGTTATTTGCACACGCGGAGATCAAATCTCTCCTCGTGTTATTTAACGCATATAACAACACACACACATGCATTTAAGGCAGTGCAGTTTCTTCGATTACCTCGCGCTCGCGAAAAACTAGAAGAACTAGGTCGCTCGAAATATATTTCTGTAAAACGCGATTCACTTATTAATGCGTGCGCGCACACTACGTGTGTAATCTCGAGAGTAATTGTATGCCGCGCGTTGCGGGAATGCGGCGAATAATTGAGGTCGCGCTTTCTAAATATTTAAGACGTCCATTTGCGTCCGTCTCGAATTTGCAACGCAAAGCGAGAAATTTCGCGCATATGTTAAATTTCTCGAAAACCTGAAACGTCACGTTTGAATAACATAAAGAAAAATACAAAATCTTTCAGGCGACGAAAGCAATTACTTCCAAATAATATCTCTTATTGCAGCCCTGCGTACGTTTCCGTCATCATGTGATGCGGGCTATACATATGCAAATTATCCCCGTAATAGCGTCTCTCTCTTTCGCTAATTACCGCGCCGCGCGCGTTGTGTGACGATCGAGAATTTGCGGGGACGCGCGATAAAATAATTCATCGCTCGCGATTAATTAGACGAAGCGCGCTGCGCGCTTTCTGCAATCACAACGTAGTGCTTAGATTTAGATGTTAATTTCAGCGGTAGTAATAGAGTGGATTAATGCGAAGCGGCGCACGTACGCGCGACGATGCCACCGCGCGCGCAAGGGGAACGGAAACCGGCAGGGGTTGCAATTAGTTTGGCGAGCTGCGCACCACACCATCGAATCCGCCCGCCTGCGGCCGGCGACGTAATTGCAAAAGTTACGCATGTCATAACTTAATTGATATCGGTGCCGTCGCCTTGATTTCGCGAATTTTAAGATCTATCCCGCTGATACGAAGAGCGAACCGTTCTCCGATTCTTTGTCTCTCAATGTCCAAAAAAAAAAAAAATATATATATATAATATAGCAAAAATAATTAAGCAAAGAGGTTTATTCAATTATCTATTTTTTTGATGACAATTTGTCATCAGCGAGATGTGCGATTTTTATTTCAAATTTTTCACTTCACTTTTATGCGTGCAATTAATTAAGAATCTAATAAGCTCTCTTTTCCTTTGCAGAAAAGCTTTTATATAAATTTTAATTAAAAGTCCTTCAATCATTCGTAACGAGAGTGAGTGAAAAGGTTAACTCTCTCTGAAAATATTTCCCGTCACAAAGGTTATCGCTAATTATCTCAAATTTAATTAATGAGAAATTACAAACAAATGTGAAAAAAACCAGTGCATAGCATGCGCATTTCTTTTTTTTTCCTCTAATTTTTTCGCGAAGTCGCGAATGACACATGCGGTTTCGAATATTATTCACTTAAAAGCGTAAGAGGATATTGTTGATATCGTTTTCAGCGCGCGGCGAAAAGGTTTTCCCGGACCTCGGAAGATTCCTCTCGATCGCATAGACCGGGAAAGAATGGAGAAGATATGGTGGAAAAACGAACGTAAACCAACACGCTGTGCATTGAAACCGCGCGCGCGCTGTAACCGAGTCTGCAAGATTACGGTTTGAGTGACACACGATGGTGTTTACGTTGGTCGGAGACTCTTAAAAGGAGGATCCTAGACGTTGCATTAAAAATCTGTGTGAGAATCGCCCGAGGCGTGTGCACACGTAGTGGATCGAACAAAAATTCTACGCTATAAAATCCATATAATAACGAACTGTGCGTGAACAGTCTCATCCTATTATCGTTCCAATTGTGTGTGCGATTAAGTGAACATTTTTCACTTTGTATATCCGCTCTTTTAAAAAAACACTCTCGTCATAATTTTTTAATACTGTTACGCTCCAACGCGAGATGAAAATATCTCAGTCTCATCATCCGCCGCATTTTGTTTGTCATTTTGCGTAATTTCTGAAATGATTTTTTTATTATCTCAACCCAGATCTTGCGGCGACCGACAAAGTAAATCGTCGCTCCGACCACGTTTTCGAAATTATAATAATTATATATGTGTTATATAAATATAACATATTTATAAATGTTATTTAAATAATAATATTATTTTACATTATAATTTTCAAATAATTGGAAAATTAACTTTCTTTTTCAACGATTCGCAAGTATTAATGACAAGCACTAAAATATGGAGATTCTCTGAGGTTACAAAACAACATACACGTACTTTTTAGTTAGACTGGCAAATAATATTTGCAAATTGTGTCCCGCGTATTTGTCTGCGCTGAAACCGCGCGAGTTACTTTTTCTTGAATACCTTATATAAGGAGCTCGTAAGGAAATGGAGGTACCGTATCGTATGCGCGACCGCAGAAATTACAAATGTGGGAAATGCGCGAGACGTTGCCCTTTGAGAGAGCTTCTAGTCGCGTCATTCACGATCGACATGCCGCGCGTATATCTGCAAATAAACGGAGCTCGAAAAATATTCGCGCGCGTGTCTCTCTCTCACTCTCCGCGAGAGAAAGAAGAATTTTTCTCTTCGCATTTCGGCCGAGAGCATTAATTTACCGATTGGCTACAAAAATATTGGAACGTGGAAAGTCGATTGACGTTATTTAAAACAAAAAAAAAAAAAAAAACGTCACCGGGAAAAAATAGATTTCGCAGATATTGAATTAAACAACAGTCATTAAATGGTTGAACTCGATATAAAATCGCGCGCAATGTTCCTTCAAAATAGATCTATCGCAAAAATGTGGAAGCAACAGACGTGTACTCGCGATATCGCACACAGTCGGAGACGAACTGAATAACTTGCAGAGAAATGGCTCTCCATCTAAAGGTGGCATTAAAATCTAATTTAACCCTCTCACTTCGCGCGCGCGCAAGGTCATTATATCTTCGTTTCGCCTTCAGTATGGTTTTAAATTATATTTCCGCGGCATCGCGTAATTCACGCGCAACACCACGGTCCTCAAAGCGGAATTTTCAACCGTGCCGCATTTTTATCACACACACACACACACATAGACACACACCCCGTTCGCTCGAACGGAAGGTAATTCAGCGTGCGCGGAATCGCCGAGTCTCGTCGCGTGCTTCTATTTCTTTCTCCGCGTTTGTTGTTATTGTTGTTGTTGTTGCTTTTTTCTCTTCTGATCGCGATGTTCCAGCGAGAAAAGAATCGCTATCGGGATACGATTTTCGCGGATGATAGGTGCGCGATACGTTTCGCATCGATTTACGCATCGTGACTCACGCGTGCACGTATCTTTGACTTATTGAACCTGATACGACGTGAGCGCAATTTTTCAGTCGAATACATGTGTATGTGTGTGTGTCTGTGTGTGTGTCTGTACGCTGCCTTCCGCCCTTGTAATTTCTATCATAAATTCCGGCACACCGATTTTTCGCCGGCGGGCCACGCCCGATTTTCGCGGCTCACCCTTTCCCGGGGCAAAATCGCGGAAGTCTTGCGATTTACCACTCGCGTCATCCGCCACTTTGTCCCCCCTTCCTGTGATTTATTGATCCGCCCCGGCGCGGATCAATATTTCACAAACCGCCCATTTTTCATAATTTCCTGAGTTGCATGTGCTTTACTCGCGCGCATTCGACACCCGTGCATTTGGCAGAGGTATTATTTTCGTGTCCCATCAGTGTAATTCTGCTTACACACTTGTATACATACACGCGCGCAATTTCATACATTTACAATAAAATTCTATTAAATGCAGTTTTTCAACAACAAAAAAAAACCATTATCACACATCGCTGCATGCTGCATTTATGATATTTGTTGCAGTCGCGCGCGCGCACGCTGCAAAAATACACAGCAGAAATTCGGCGGAGATTATTTACACGAGATGACGAAAATTTAATAATTTGTAAAATATCCAAAAGTCACAAAAGCGGTGAAAAGCCCGAAATAGTCATGAAAATGAGAAAAGCACATGACGGTTTTGCCGGCTCTTCAAACTCTCACGAAATCATGAAGCGAAATTACATGAGTGTGTGTGTATAATCGGTCAATGATGAAAGCGAAACGCGGGATATAGAAATATTTCAATCAGACGCGCCGCGCGATTGTGCTTAGCGGACGTTATTAAAGTTTTTTGATCCCTTCGGGAAAAAAAAAAAAAAAAAAAAAAAAAAAAAAAAGAAAAAAAAGGCACATACGCATAAAACCGTTACTCTGCGTCGAGACGACGACAATGGCGAGCGAACACATGCGTGAAAATGTAAAAACACGCTTTTGTAACCCAAAGCGATACGAGTCGATATGCAAGCGCTCGCGCATTGTATATTCGACATTCGACGCGCTTAACGCATCAACCAGCACCGCCAAACAGCGACACGAAATATTAAACGGCCGACTTGCGCTCCGCACTGCCGGACGATGCGCGCGCGCGATAAAAACGCACTAACGACGCGTAAAAATCCGGACGTTGAATAACAATACACTGCAGAAAATACGCGCAGTCGAACGAGAGCGGCTTATCCGTGAAAAACGTGAAATCGACTTAGCCGCGTGATGTAAAAAAAAAAAAAAAAGCGCGCGCGATCTTTACGACCGGAATAATCGGCGGAATATTTTCAGCCGCGCGACACAGCCGAATTCAACGATACGCGAAACGGAACACGTCGAATATCAAGTTCGGTGTAATGATATTTTTGCGTTTTTTTTCCGCAGCTTCGGTCGTGTCAATTAATCGCTTGAAACGCGGTCGGAAAGAGACACGCGCTTCTATCAGGCGATCATGACGCATAAAACGACGGAAACGTCGATACTCGAATATCAGTTGGAGAGACAGAGAAAGAGAGAGAAACCGTTTTGTTGAATCAACAAAATAATTCGATACATTGTGCGTGCGGATCGTAAATCGCGCGCGCAGTGTGACGTCACCGACAGTCATATACCCGCCGTGTCCGTTAACCGATATTTCATGTCCCGCAAGATTTCATCGCGCCTATGTGCGAGAATGCATGTCGCGCATAGCCGCAAGAAAATTATTTGAGGTTTCGCGGTTTGTCTGTTTTTTTTTCTTTTTTTATTTTTTTTTATTTTTTTTCATTTTTTTTATCACATTACGCGCTCAATATCCCGAAAGATAAGTTCCATTATTTTGCGAATTATTCGATTTCGGTTCCGAATTTTATGGCGCGTATCGCAAGAGAGAATTTTTCGGGTTTTTAGAGAAAAGAGAGACAAAAAAATTCGAAACGCCCCATAGAAGATTTAATGAAACAATTTGCTCTCCCCGAATATTAGATTGATCAAAGAATTCGTGCGATTTTTCTCATGCGCGATTTTCGCTACAATACAAAAAAAAACCGATTGGATTTTTTTTTTATCAGTCTGATATATCTGACATTTTTTTTTTTTTTTTTTTTTTTTTTTTTTTTTTTTTTATGTATTCCCGCTTCGATATATATCCGCGCCGATACATATCCCCGGCTAGGCTTGACTTGTTCCACTTCGCACGTACTATTGGGCGTGAATGTCGGGCGCGATACGTTCCACCGCGAGTTTTCCATCGCGTTTTCTTTTACGTTTCTTACCGAGTGCTCTTGTCACTTTTGATCTCATTTGCGTTTAATTTCGCGCGTGAAATGCACACGTCAAAACGCGCGCGTCGGGAAAACGTCAATACCGCGCGCGGTGTTTTAAGAGCGACTGTATGCAAATTTAAATGTATTCATCGAGATGAAAGTTATTTAGAAATTTCTCTCTCCCTCACACCCTCTCTTCATCTCGCTACATTAGATTAATTAATTCGCGCGTAACGCGATATAATCGGCCGCGTAAATATTGGAATATTGCAGATGCGCGTATGAGACTATTTAAATAAACAATCCATTTTCTTCAAGTTTAATTAAACAAATTTAATGAGTTAGCTTTAATTAGCTCTGATTTCTGTTGAACAATAAACAAGAACCGATCGTTAATTCGGTTTGTAGTTTTTTTTTTTTTTATATCCACTACAACCGCAGAAAAGCTGTTACAGTCTTATGTAACTTTTCGAAATCGATTCCTCGGATCAAAAGCGAACTCGCAAAAATCGTGCTTCCGCGATAAGTTTCGCGTATGGAACATCGAATAGAAAAGAAAACAGTTCGAGCGCGCCAAAAAGCGCGGATATACGCGCCGTCGGAAACTGTTGTGTGTCACACACGTTGCATATCTTCCGATATGCACAGCCCGAGATCGTCGCCGAAAGGCGAAGCGCGGCGGTGATCTCAGCGTGACGATATGTACAAGAGCGCGAATGTATTCCCAGCGGAGCCTGAAGGCGAGATGATACAGAAAAAAAAAAACAAAACATCCATCGCCATGGAACTTTAATGAGTCGCCTCTCTGGTTTGAGGGGATTGTGTGCTTTTTCCGGAGCGATTTTATAGCGACGATAAATTCTTGTTTTCGCGACCCTGATAAATTCCCGAGTGCGTGCTTTTGATATTCCGCGGCACGCGCGGTTGCGAGAGAGAAAGAGCGTGTGTGGTTCCCCGGAATTACATGTGAATATATAGAGGGTGCGCGAGGGAGTGTGATGTATTAAGGCACTCCCAGGCCGGTCGGTGTTGAACGACCGCGATGGGCGAAATCTCGAAAAAATCTCGTCACACAATGGAAACGGCGCTTTTTCAAGTCGCGGCTGCGTCGTCTATGGCCGCGCTCTCCTCGTTTTCCGATTCGAGATCTCTCGGCGATTTTCCATCGCGCGTAGCCGCGCTACGGCGGTCACCGTCGATATCGTGCGGCTTCGAGTATTTGACGCCGGTGTTGAATTTCTCCCCCGCAAAAGGTGTGAGTAAAGCACGCTCGCTGAGTGTTTGCGAACGCATGTGTTGGAAAATAAAAAAAAAAATAAATATTAATATTTGTTACAAATATATTAATATTTGTTTTGATTAATTTGCGCGCTGAGGAGAACGAAGATCCAAGCTTTGAAACGTTTCATACGTTCGCCAATTTAGAATTTAATAAATTTTGTAATTTTCAAAATTTATACAGAATTTTTTATCAATTTTATATTTACATTTCTTTTTATCTCGTAACCGCGGCGGCTTTTAGTACCGATTTATTTGTTGAAAAACAAAAGAACATTATTGAGATGTAAGCGCGAGTAAACACACACACACATGTGATTTAATTACCGACATTAAAATTACATCTTGTTCATCATGTCTCAGATGCAGTTTAATGCTTCTTCGCTCATTGTTCCGTACACTCGCGGATAATTAATCTTGAAAGGAATAAACGACAGAACGAGAATAGGTTTCAGATGGCAGACGGGGACGTTAGGGGGGACGAGCGAAAGAGCACTGTTAAAACAAGCGAGTAAACAAAGAGATACAAGAAGATCTCGAAATCCGGGAGGAGAACTCGAGACGCATTCTTGTAAACAAATAGACTCCGCGCGGGCGCGCGGAGTTTCGCTGCAGGTCGGCACACACAGTTAACAACAATTCCGTCGAATTACATTTCCCCCTTCACACACAGCGCGCTTATAACAGTCTCGCTAATTTATAAACCGATTAAACTACACACAGCGTTCGAAAGTTTTTGCGCGCGCGCAAATCGAAACTCTTTTTTTTTTGTTACAGAAAGGGGAAAATTAAAATTATTAAAACAGTTTGCGAAATCGAATCTCCGGTGTGTGGGAGCTTCGGTTTCGCGGTAACTCTGTTGTTCCACATATTGACGTGTAAACACGCGACATTTCTGTCGTTTGTTTGTTACTTTGATGCTATTTTAATATTGTACATGAGCAAAATTATTATTATTGTTGTTGTTGTTATTACGAGAAATAGCGTAATATTGTGTGTGATTAATAAACGGATATTCAAGCGTATAACGCGTTCGCGTTTACGCACTCACGTCGACGTATAATAGACAGTTTCTCTTGTTAGCTAGAAGATGAAAATAAAATGGAAAAAAATTGCATCATTCAAATGACCATATAAGTGGCGGATATTTTACACGTAAAAAAACCATTCTATGAAAAATGATTGCAAACATATTACCGTCACAGGGGGTACTTAGTCGAATTCGCTCGCGTGACGCGAACACAACGAAGGATTGCAACTGACGTTTGCAACAGTAGGCGCCAGCACTTCCATGAGAAGCATTTCAACCAAGAATAAAACAAACATCGCGCGCGCCATATGCAATTCAGTCTGATAACTATTGTGTCAATTTGTGCGCGTATATAGAATATATATATATGTATATATATATATATATGTATATATATATGTAGAAGAGCGTTCTATTTCAAACAAAGACAATCGAGTTTTGCGGAACGAACTAGCAAACTATGAAAACCTGTTTCGAATAAAAACCAGTTTGCATCTTCGTGCGTCGGACGTTTAACAGCCGCGCAAAATTATTCCAGAGACTCTTTGCAAAACACAACACACTCCGATCGTTCATCCTCTTTAAATAACTCCCGCAACAAATAAAACAAGAGAGACAGATAAACAAATCACACACGACGTCGAGCGAGTTAATTTCGAGACGACACTTATTTTCACAGCGCGGATCGACCGATCGCTAATCGTCACATCCAGCGGCGAATCAATAAAACCATCAGTTTATCCGATAAACGGAGCGCGTTACTTGAAATGAAGCATAATGCGCGTAATAATGTAAATTGTTTAAAAACTACTAAGCGTGAAAATGCCACTCGCCAGCGCATGAGGGGCAATCGGTAATATTGTTACGTGCACCCCACACGCACATACGTACACGCGCACGTATTTCGGAGAACAACGCGCGGTCCATAATGTCTCGCGGGCGCGAGAGGAGGGACGAGAGAGAACTCTGAAATACAAAGCATTCCAGAGAATTTCCGCGTGCTCTGCGAAAATTTCAGCAACGTGGATTCGCGGCGAGAGTCCGTCCCCACAGATTAGTAGCGTACACCTTCGGTATTCGCGCGCGTATCGCACGCGAGGAAAACTCGCGAGACGCAAGTATCTTAAATCTTAACTCGCCGGAATAAAAAAAATGTTCTCGTTTTTTTTTTACTTCTTTTTCTTGTCGCGAACTCACTCAATCTCCCACGAAAAACAAAAGAGAGACGAATGAATAATAGCGAAAAAAAAAAAAAAAAAAAAAAAAAAAGAGAGAAAGAGAGAAAGGAGACCAAATACACGAGATTCATAACGTATAATTATCCCATACAGGAAAATCTATAATTGCGACGTGCCGCAGAGAGGTTTCCATTTTTGACATATCACAGATATGAAATTTAAAATAACGTCCGTGTGTCCCCGTATGTTAAAGATAACGCGATACTTTTACATAAATTTTAATGAATCAATATGATACATATATGTGTGAGTTGCGAAGAATCTAGAGAGAGAGAGAGAGTAAGAGAGAAGTGTATTAAAAAATCGAACATATAGTTTGCAAAATACATCTGTACGCAGGAAGCTCCGACAAGAGTTCCCGAGAGATGAGACACGTGTACGGAATTAATATTATTACAGAGAAACGAGAAGCGTGTATATAATAATTACGCGTGTAAGCTTGCACATTACACACGTGTGTTCCGGGATTAAAAATTTATCGGCGCAAAATATCGCGAAAAAATTGTGATAAGTAAATTCTTGGGTGAGAGATTGCAATTATTTAATTATATTGACGCAAATAAAAACAACGTCGAGTAACACGTAGTTTTTCGGGGAAAAAAAAAAAAAAAAAAAAAAAAAAATACTTTCGGCGCGCGGAACAATTTTATAACGAAATAGCAAGAATACGGGGGGGTGGAGAAATGCTTTTGCGTGAAGAGCGTTCTCGTTTGCATACCTACTTGATAAATTGCAATTTGACGTAATAATCCTGTGTAATATTGCGCAATTATGCAAAAACGTGCGTCTCACTCCCGATACCTGCAAATTATATGCGAAATTAGAGCGATAATCACTCCGGCAGATTTAACGTTTATTCTCGTGCGGCAAGCCGTGTGATTGATAAACGCATGCGCGCCGTTTACAAAAATTTCGACGGCAACATAATAAACCCTATCGGCGCAATTATTTTGTGTGTGTGTGTGTGTCAAATTCATTGCGATAAAATTTATATAAATATTATAAATATTGATTAAAACCTCTCATGGTGAATAAATTTATAATGAGGAATATACGCGCGCGAAACCTGTTTCTACATTAAATATATATCCTCGAGATAATTCTTTGTTTGCGCGTGTATACACACTGAATTTTAATAAGCATCTATCACCCAATAATTACATTGAGCTCTTTGATCCCATTGTAATTAAAATATCATTCTCGCTGAGATAACGCACACACGCGTGTATTATATCAGAAAATTATTTTGGAATTCTACGCGATATTTTTCGCATGTGCAATATTTAGAAACAAATGTTGCATGTGTATTACATATTGCAGTACCGCAAGTTGTACTGTTTTTTCTTATTGCGTTTGAAAAAATACTTTGGTGTAGCGCACGAATCTCAGATAAATAAAAAACTGATTTCCACTTTTCAATACTCCACTTTCCCATAATACACACGGAACAATCGGGAAAATGTCATCTCGCTAAAATTCCCGAACCCTCTATTGCGAAATCATGTTTTTTGAACACACACACACACAGCTTC